>JBBCBC010000014.1:30562992-30774247 GCA_037126765.1 Stenogyne calaminthoides
ATTTAATTTCTTTGATTTTGTGTCATTTTGGAGTTCATATAATTCATTTTTGGATAAATCTTCGTTAGCAATGTTCAAATCGAAATACGCTTTAGATGTATTATATATTGAGGCATACTTCCGGCGAGATGTATTATATATTGAGGCATACTTTCATGCTCACCTAGGTGTAATTTGGGCATGACAACTTTTTGACACTTTTTTGGAAGTTGATGGATGTTGATTTGAATTAATTTGTAATATAACGATGTCAATATTATATTTGAATAATAATTTATGCGTAAAAAATCTTACCAAGTTTTATTCAATTCTTTTGAGTTCACCTGATATTTGAGTACGAATATCAAAAAAGAATAAACATTTTTTTTAACAATATAACATGAACGACATGGTCAAATATTTTGTGAAAGGGTAACAAGGTATCGATATTTGGGGTTTGTGGGGTCATTTAACTTGGGTCTTTAGATACAATTCGTGGACCACCTCATCATTTATTTCTTTTTGGGCTTATTCTTTACATTTGGACCCGGGGTTTTAGACTTTTCGTTGAGCAAGATATTGGTTTTTGAGAAGTTCAAATACTCGAAATGCATAAAGAAAAAAAATGTGAACTTACTTAGTTAAGATGTGGGCAACGATCTTAAATCTACAAACAATAAATGCAGAAAAGCCTGATTGTATTTACGATATATATTTGCTTGAGAGAATAAAGTTAATGAAGAATAAATTTGCGAAAGTTTGATACGATTGATTTCTCTTTTCTTTCTTTATCATAAATGACCCATATTTATATTATTTTAGAGCGGGTTTTACCTCCCGTTATAAGTACAAAGGGCGTAGTGCCGTCAAAAACATTAACGCCACGATTGATTTGACTTCAGTTTCGACATTCACGGACGTCCGAGATAAGTCCTGGATAATCGGATTTAGCTGCTTAACTACTCCTAACTACTATCATTACCGCCCTTATCGGCACATCTTCGATTAGGGCACTTAGGTAAGGTCTCGGCGCCGTCATCGCTTACGCGTCCCATCGCTAGCTATCGCTTCATACTTGCGCTAACATGACCAAGCGAGTACAAGATCAAGGATGCATACTGCGGTTTAGTAGCCTTCGGCTTATTTCCTCAACTGGTTATACTTGTAAAACTTGTCCGTCCTTTTATACCTCTTTTTCCGTGTTTCCGCCCAACCTCACTTATATGCCCACAACAATAGCCCCTAGTCGTTGCCCCATGCTCGCAAAACGGGGAAGCTATTTTTCAAAACATCAACATCATGGCGCGCGAGGGCGAAACTTCGGGGACAAGCGACCATTGTCTCGAACGAAATATGGATGACGACAACCGCTTTGATCGCCGCGCTAATCGGCGCCAGGATTTATGGCGCTGCGGCTCCACGCTGGACACGGACACGGTCGTCGGGTCCGTCCACGCACGCCTTTTCTCCTATAAATACATCCCTCCCCAATTATTTTCCACTTTTTCACCTCTTAAACTTCCTCTTTATAAGCGACCTTCTTTGTCGTCTTGATTAATTATTTCGTTCTTACTCAGGTAAACCTAGATCTCTCTTTATTCCTTCGTTCTGTGTGTCGTTTTGTGAATAAGCCTGAAATCCCGAGGAAAATTGAGAATATTCTTTGGGAGATTCTACTTACTATGCTCATTTGTGAATCCAGAAAACAAGAAGCGTATTATTGAAGGTGGCGTCCGGTTGTGAGTGGTCTCTTTGAGCGGTGGGTAATACCCGTCTTGAGTTGGGGGGAGAGGAGTTACCTCGAAGGCAAAATCTACGTCGAGCAAATGGAAGGCCTACAAGTGTTTTGGTTCCGTCGAGTTAGATTTCTGAAACTGGGGGCGGTGAGAGGAAGGCATACCAGTTGAACTCAATTGATTCGTGAGTTGACTTCTGCTGTCGCGTGAGGCAATTCTAGGCGATGCTGGCCGAAAGTGGCCGAGGTCTGACGATGTCGAGGTCAACAACGCCGACAGAAATGGTGAGTTGAAGCAGAGTTCGCTCGCCCTCACGAGGCGCATTCCAGCCCCACTCGCGGTCCCCGAGGATAGTACTTCGTTTTTGTGCCTTGCTGATTAGCTCTAGCTGAATGGGGTCAACGCCTTTCCGGCGTATGAGCGCCCAAGTTCCTAGCGATGTTTATTTCGTTCCTTTTTGATACGAGGTCGACTACGCCGATCGTCCTCGACGGTATGCGCGGGGTAACGAACTATGATGATGAAGGCCGGACTTCGCTTCCACTTCATCCTATGATTATCATTGTTGTGGTTCGGGGGTCCGCTCCAACCCAAATTACTCCTAACGCGTGGAGCACCATAACGGATTTATCGTTGTTCCTACCGTGGTCAAATTTCGCATTCCTTCCATAAAAGAATTCGTAACTCTCTAATCTCGGCCAGAAAGTTGGGGAAAGGATCCGCACTACTTATGTAAAGGCTCGCCCCCATATGAAGATAGTCGAGACCTCCCCCGCAGGTCCAAGATTGGAAATAGGGTGGTGGTGGAGTGAGCCCGCAGTTCTCGCTTCTTCGCCGATCTTCTTGATACGCGAGATTTCTCGCCACTATGTGACCTTTTAAACGTAAGTTCTTTTGATTTCACCTTCATCCATAATACCGATCATTTACTTTTCTCCCTTATTGCGCTCCCAAGAATTTCCAAGATTCCTCCGAACTCTCCCTCCCGTTTCTTGTTGATCCAAGTTTGTCTTATTGATCCCGGATTTGTTTATCCCCTGACTATTCTGTAGAGGTCAAGGCTCGGTTCGGCCGGCTTGATCGGTCCCACCTCGGCCCTCAAGTAGCCAATATTCCCAGAAGTGACTTGATAATGCTCACCTTTAATCGATTATTTGTTTATTTGCTTAACCGGGCCCGACTCTCCTTTTGTCTTTGGGCCATAGATGAGCCATCCATTTCACTTCTCACAAAGTCCTGATTTGAGATGCGTAACCTAAATGCCGAGGATATGTGTGAGAAGCCTTTTCGGACCTTGGCTCTCTTGAGGCATCGGTCAGACAGAAAGAAGAAGAAACTGGGGCAGACCCGCAAATTCAGCGAGCTGAAACACTGCAGGCGAGGTCAAGTGACGTAGGGTCGCAGTGTCCGGGGAGGAACAAGGCGGTCGAACTTGTCCGTGGATATGGATGTTACTGCGGAGACCTCCAGTGGGAGTGTTGTTGTTGGGTTAAATTTGGGGCCACGATATAATCGTTGAGGATTACTCGTGACGAGCCATGAAGGTCGAGGACCCGGCAGCTTCCCTGGGGTTGGAACCGGACTTCCATAGAAATGATTTTCTTTATCATGTGTCACTTTTAACATTTATTCGGAAAGCGAAATAGGTACTCGCGATATGATTATATCTTTGCGGAATCTGATCTAGATGATGGGAATATGCTTTTCGAGGGAAAATGACTCACAACTTCTTGTGATCGCGAGATCCTGCGCGGCGATACTCAAACCTCTTATCTGGTCGGATCGATGCCCCAAAGTCTTAGACTTTGGATCTCCAAAGGAGGCTCATACCAGACTTCTCGGAGAATCGACTTTCGGGGTTACTATGCTGTGGGTCCTTGGCATTTATCGAGGAGCTCCAAAGATGGTAGGGTAAAAAATTCAGCTAAAAGCCGAGGCGTACTGCTCAACATGAAGGTGGATTGGAGAGGTCGAAGAGCGGAGGCGATCATCTTGCCCAAGGTTGCGTCGAGGAGAAGTTGAAGGAGGTGGCCCGGAAATGTAGATGACGGGGAACGAAATCTCCTGGATGAAGAAAGATCTCGATCTCCAAGACAAGAAGGCATGAACGACCGAACACGATGACCGAGTTGAGGATGGGTGTCGCCCGACTTAGAAGCGAGGTTAAGTGATCATCCTCATCACCATCAAATTGAGCCACCATCATGCCTCCATACGGGCTCTATATCCACTCCTTTTCTCCAATGTTGTTCGCTGTTACCCGGGCCGGGCGACCTCGATGTGGCCAAGCAATCGTGATGACGAGATGCTCAAGGTTTATATCTTAATAACCCTATTGGGGAATGAATGACTATCTCCTATCAAAGATCTCACCGCTTATGGTGTTGACTTTAACTTCCTCCCCAAGCGCTTGGCTTTATGATCCCCATGAGCTTCTTCTTGAACGGCGAGATGGGGGATGGACAAGATGGCGGTGGGTGACGAGGTTGTTGGCGGATGATGGTGGAAATGGAGAATCGAACTGCTAGCGTTGAGATTCCCGAGGTTGAACAAGTCACGCCGATCAACCCTGTTGAGGGGACTCCGGATGTTCACTATCTTTGCCGATTCCTGGATAGATTTTTCCAAGGGCAAGAGTGCCATTCACGCCACTTTTTTTGTAATCGCCCTTGAGGTTTTTTAATCAAGTTGTTTGTTGCCCTGTAGTATGTGTAAGTGTTTTGTCAAGACCTCCATGTACTTGTTACCTTCTTGCTTATGAATGGAAATGTTGTTGCTTTCTCCTTTTTATCTTTCTCATTTCCTAATTGAAAACGCTTGTTTGATTTTTTCGCAACACTTTGGACGTCGGTAGTCCGCAGTGTATCTTGTCTTCTTGAAAACACGGATAATAATAAATAATGATGAAAGATCTATTAATTGATAAAATGACTTAGTATCGGTTTAGATAGGTATCTTGACAGATTAGAGCTAAGATAGAAGATCATGTGACGAATTGCCTTTAAGTATTCTTGGCTCTGTCTACTTAGATGAATTATCTTGACGTAGGGTAAACTTAGATAGGGCATCTTGACCGAGGCCTGACTTAGATAGGGTATCTTGACGTAATTGCCTTTAAGTATTCTTGGCTCTCATTGACTTAGATAGGGTATCCTGACCGAGGCCTACTTAGATAGGGTATCTTGACGTAATTGCTTTTAAGTATTCTTAGCTCACGATGGGCTTAGATAGGTGTCGACCGAGGTCGAACTAGATAGGGTATCTTGACGTAATTGCCTTTAAGTATTCTTGCTCACGACTTAGATAAGGTATCTTCGACCGAGGCCCACTTATAGATAATTATCATTTATCGATTGTCTTTTTTCTAAAGACCGTGGGACAAATATGATTTTGTTGAAAATGACTTCTCGATACTAACATTTTATCCCCGTCCCTAGTCTTTAGAAAAAAAATTTCGATGTTTGATTTTATCTTTTCATTTATTTAATCTATTTTTTGATCGAACTCATGAGAGGCTCGGGACCGTCCCCCAAGCTCGTAAATGTAAAAAGTTGTAAAAGTTCGTGTAATAGGTTTTAATTAGTGAGAGAATTTACAACCAATCTTGATTTTATTTCTAACTTTGATAAGTTTTTAGAAACACTGATGCATGACTATACATAGATAGTTCTTGCAGAATTTCTTCAAGAGGTCGTATTCCATAGGTACATCGCGAATGCCCTCCATGCCTTTCGGAGCTCGTATATGCCCCATTCGGGGCATTTTGAAACTTTCATGGGGCCTTCCTGTGCCGACCAAAAACACCTTCCGGACACCAAGGATCTTTCTTAAACGAGGGTCGCCAACCCTCGAATCTTCGGTTTTTGCTTTTGAGTTGTAGTATTTCTCGACTTTTGTTTGTAACTTGCATTTTTCAAGTTGGCTTCCGTCTTTTTTCTTCGAGGAGGTCGAGGTCAGAGATATGGCCTGATCGTTATCTCCATGATTGTCTACGAAGTTTGATGGTTTCATTTACAACCTCTACCGGTATGACTATCTCTCATCTCAAAAGCCAAAGCAAAAGGTGTTTCTTCTGTTGAATTTTTGGGATGTGGTTCTATATGACCATAAGATGCTCTAAGCTTGAAAAGCTCATAATCCCCTTCTTCACTCGATGAGTTGATTTTTAGGATATGTTTGATTATCTTGTTCACAGCTTTCAACTTGTCCATTAGGACCGAGGGGTGATAAGGGGTGGAGAAACGACTTTGCAATTTTCATTTTAAAAAGGCATCGATCTCAAAAACCGTCGAACTGCTTTCCATTGGTATGATGATGACGCGGGAGGCCAAAACGACAAATGATGTTTTTTCCGGATGAATTGTATGATTTTCTCTGGTGGTGGTAGCTAAAGGTTACTTGATGATTGGTGAAGTAGTCTACGCGACCTTTATGGAATTTTGAACTGCAGGGGCTTTCGGGGAAAGGACCAATCAGTCAATCCCCACTTTCGCGAATGGCCCGCGATTGTAGATTGGCCGTGAGCTCCTTCGAGCTCGTTTAATTGTTTGGGCAAAAATAGGCATTCTCGACATTTCTTTTCGTATGCAATTGCATATTTCCTTGGGTTAACCAATAATAGCCTTGTCTCGATTGTCTTGTAGGCAGAGATTGACTCTTGGTATGATTTACACAATCTCTTCGTGGATTTCTTTCAAGATTACTTGGCCTTCTTCCGGTGATGCATTTCAAAAGGGTAATGAAAACTTCACTTGCAAAGTTGTTAGTTTGATTATGGTGTACCTCCGACGCTTGAAGTTGTAATCGGTGAGTTGCGACCTTATCTTAAGGGCAAGATCCCTTCCTTGATGTACTCTTTTGATGCTCGGCATCCAATTATCTTAGAGGTCGCGATCCGAAAGACTTCCCTAAAGTGTTGATGGACTCGCTGATTAAGTCCAAGTTATTTCCTTTATGCCGATGATGACGCCACTTCTTTAAAAGTGTTGAGTTTAGTAACCGCTATGTTGTCCATATCTGCGGCGCCTTCTTGTGGCCAAGCGAGCTAGAGCATCCGTCTACGTGTTTTACGCCGAGGTATAGACGCTTATATTTGCACTTCTTCGCATTTTCAATGAGGTTTTTTGCTATCTGCCGGTATTTCACCATCCTGCTCACCCCGCCTTCCGTACTCTCTTGACATCTCGCATACGACCAATCGAATCATCAGAACTTTCAACTTTCATACTAATGGCGTTGTCATTTCGGGCCATTTATCAAGGCCTCATTACTGGGCTTCATTGTTGGTGGCGTGAAAATCAAAACTTACAAATTGGTGAAAGATTGTTATTGGATCGACAGACCACCCGGCCCTTCGCCGGTGCTCGTCGAGGAGCCGTCGTGCAATGCGGTTAGAATTAATTGCCCTGGATCTATTAGGAAGAATATTTAAATACAAATTTAATTCTAACTATTATTACTAGCATGAATTAATCTATATTAATTCAAATAATAATTCAACAACAAATCATGCATATAAATAGTTCACATAAACTTAATCATGCTAATTGCTACGGAGTTTATGTGAACTAACCTCTGAGTGACAACCGCTGAGAAGATGGATCATGTTCACAACACACCAAAAAAGCCTTCCAAGTATTCCTCGTCCTTGTTCAACAATCCTGGGAAGGAACTGCACAACAATTTAACAAAAGGAAAAATAAAAAGTATGTTGCACCACCTTTTTGGATTTCTAATTTTTCCAACACATGGAATTGCACACTCACAATTGAGGTTTTTTGAATACACAATTTGTTCCCGTTTCAAAATATTTGATATTTTATCGACGCCGATATTTTTCCTAAAAACCAATTTTAAGTTTCTCCCGGGGATGAAACGTTATTCATCCCCTATTTATAATGAGGGGTTGGTCGAAATTTTAGGTGGAAATAAAGATGGGAAAATCTTTTTTCTTGATCTCCAAGAAATCTTGAATATATCGCACATATTCTTTTCTCAATAATTAAATATTCCACAAAAAATCTCAACTCTCTTGGTATGGTATTTTTTCAAAAAATAAGGAGTAGGAATCCAAGATTTGGATCTTCTTGAATTTATGATTTTCTTGTATTCCAAGAATACATATCTTCCATAATATATTTTCAAGAAAATCAAGAAAATCTTTCTCTCCTTATTTATTCATAAATTTGAAATATTCTTAATAAATAACCAAGTGGGGAGATTTCTTGAATTTAATGAGAAAATCTTGTATTCCAAGAATACTTATCTACATTCCATAACAAAATTCAAAAAAATCTTTCTCCCTCTTTATTTATTATTTTTTTGAAACTTTTAGGAAAATTAGTAAACAATAATTTATTTTATTTTAAACACCTTTTTCGATTCTTGGACATTATGTTTGGGCCATTCTTGAGGGCCTTTTAGGAGAATTAAGATTGGACCTTCTAATGGACTTTGAATATCTAATATTGAGCCACAATATTATTCAAGCCCATAAATATTAATTAATCACACTACATAATTAATATTCCCTTTATCCATCTTAACCCATATTACAAGCAATATGGCTCCTGTTATTATTTTCCGTTACATATGATTATCAGCCCATTAATTAATTCAAAGCCACCGAAATAGCTTTCCATTAATTAATATATTTTGTCCTTGAGTTAAGAACGGTTCAACATTATTATCCATCACAGGAAACTAGTTCCACTTGCAAGATTTGGTATGATAAACCTTATGAACCTCCCAAGGGGGCAAATTCAACAAAGCGTACTTGCACAATATATTCTTCAGATTAAATCTTAAGAATCACATGTGACAATAACATTGCCCAAGATATAAAGTATTGAATCTCGTTGATTCTCTACCCGTAATAAGTCAAATCAATAATTACTAACCACACACTATCCTATTCAAGGGATTTAAGATTAAGAAATAACGAACCACCGAGGTCTAATTCTTCCTAGTTCAATGTCAAGAATTTGTCCTCCTATAGGTCCTATTCAAAGGTCATGCCTTGCACTAGTGTAATCTCTTGGTCAAGACAAGCCAATCTCGAGCCTTACACTTCAACCTTTCACTTATTTATTGCTTCATTTCCATCTAGGTCGTGAATGGTGTACTTTTGGTTACAAAAAGGAACTGTTAATTTAATCTTCGTGATCTCGTATTACTAAATTAATTACAATGTAAAGCGTCTTATTTATTGAAAACAGTTATGCGAGAAATATATGTAACATTCAATGATATTTAAAGCATCGATGATAAATAATTTATTTCAAAGAAATAAGACAAAAATTCATTTGGTTATACAAAGTAAAAAAGCATACTTTTTTGATTATAACCCCAACACAATGTCCATGGGATGTTGATTGCCTCCTTTCTCCGAAAAAGGTGAGTTCGGTGAGGAAGTCGGCGAGGACTGAGCTTTGATTGCGATTCGAGTGGCGGTGATCCCAGTCTTGACCTAACTCGATGGACCATTTCAACAACCTCCCGATTGTATCGGTCGGTCAACACTTGTCTCAGATGGCATGGTGGTTAAGACTTCTACTTGGTGATAGAAGAAATATCATCGTAGCTTTCTGGACGCCATAATCAAAGAATAGGCGAGCTTCTAGCGGCTTCGGTATTGAGCTTTCGACATCATTCAAGGTTTAGTGACGCCAGTATATAGTAAACGAACTCGACCTTCCTCTGCATTAACATCTTGCAGGGCGGACCACGAGGTCATGAGGTATAAAACAACTTCGCGCGAATGGGTTTTGCCATGATTTGGGAGTCGGAGATATACTTTGTGCTTTAGAAATGCGAACAGGCATTGCGGGGTCCACGAGAACTTCCCCTTTTTTCACGGCTTCGAAAAAGGCTTGCACTTATCCCCCATCCCGGATAATTAATCTGGGAGAGCCAGAGACAATCTTGGTCAACCTCTAGACTTCTCTTATGTTGCGAGGTGGTTTCATGTCCATAATAACTTTGATTTTTGTAGGGTTAACTTCGATACCTACCGATTGATGATATGGCCAGAATTTTCCTAACCAACTCCCTAAAATCAATTTCTTGGGATTTAGGCACATGTTGTACTTTCTTAAGATGTCAAAGGTTCGGGCGAGGTGGCAGATGATCTTCTTTCTTTTCACTTTTCACCACAATGTCATCGATGTATACCTCCATGGTCTTCCCAATCTCGTCGTGAACATCCGATTATCAAACGGGCCGGTAGGTTGCCCCACGTTCTTCAATTCAAACGGCATCCTTCTTCCAACAATATGCATTTATCTTTGTCGAAGGATGTGTGTTGTTGATCATCTTTATCCATTGCGATCCTGGTGATACCCGAAAAACATCCATGAATGCTATCATCGCGCCCGGTCTTATCACGAAAGTGATCGGCGTCGACATCGAAAGTAATCCTTCTGCAAGCCTCATTGAGGTCGGTGAAATCGATACATAGTCGCCAAGAGTTGTTTAATTTTTTTCACTAGCACCGCATTGCCACCCCTTCATCCGACCGCTCGATCAACTTGTTATCTAAGAAAGTTTTTCTTCTTCGTCTGTG
The DNA here is from genome assembly GCA_037126765.1 of Stenogyne calaminthoides. Classification (NCBI taxonomy): domain Eukaryota; kingdom Viridiplantae; phylum Streptophyta; class Magnoliopsida; order Lamiales; family Lamiaceae; genus Stenogyne; species Stenogyne calaminthoides. The sequence continues at coordinate 30,573,271 of JBBCBC010000014.1, forward strand.
GTCGTATTTTCTCGGGCCGAACTTTCCTTTTCGATATTGATTCTTCGTTCGTCGATGTTTAGTTTGTGGCATGCGACCTCGGGTCGATCTTTGACCATTTCCTCGATGTGACCATGCAAATACGCCTAGATTCTCGCTTGAGGAAATCTATCAATTGATCTCGCAGTCACCAGGGATTCGTGTTTCGATCCTCACACTCGGGGCTCGTCAATCGAGGTCGACCGATTGTTTCGAGCTCTTCGATGGGGGTTGCTTTCGTTGATCATTTCTTTTTTCCGCTTGGATCAAGGTTAGAATCTCGTTGTTCGTAGTCGACCTCCATAGGCTCAAAAACCGGCGCGGTTCCAAGTCCGTAAATCTCGTATGGCTTTCTTTTAATGCGATGTCAACTTCCATAGGCGTTACATTCATTTCTATTACATTGTCTATCTCCATTTTATCATTTTCATTTTTCTTTTTCCGGGTGGAGTTCGCCTCATACAACTTAGCCCCCACCTTAGGATTTTCTACCAAAATAAAAAGTAGAATTTAATACAATAAAAGATTTGAGCATGCGACCCAAACTCATGTTGAAAAGGCCCGAAAAAGCATTGAAGTTTGACGGCATCGATGATTACAAAGTCTATTGCCTTGTTGCCTTCACCCGATGTTCAAGGTTGGCGTGATCTCCAGGGACAGTGGATCATCCCATGCCTTTCAACAGCCGGTTTAGAAACCTCGAATCCGTACCTCACGTCGGCGAAGAGTTGAAATCGCCGAAAGGGGTCCAAAAGTCATCCCTTAAAAGGATGTTGCGAAAAAGCCCATTATCGATCATGATCACGATGAACTAGAACCCCCCATTATTGGCCGAGATCACGAAAGGATCCCGTTCGGAAAAACCAACCCCGTCTTGTCCTCGCCGGTGGTGGCGCGCGAACAACTTCGATTTGGGGCTATTGTGTTGATTGGAAGGCAGCCAAAGACAAGATTGCTCGAGCTCGCGTCTCGGCCTTTTGACGTCTGTTTTGGCGGGGATATCCTTTGAGAAAAACCCCGAGGGTATTTGGGGGTCCCGTGTAAGGCAGATCATGTGGATGACCCTGTTCTCACCCCACCGGGATCTGTGGACCTTTGCTTTCCTTGGTTGGGGGCATTTCTGGCGATGGTGCTCATCATTTGGTTTTGTTCTCGCCTTGGCTTAACAAACCTTTCCAATTTCCCCTCTTGTTACAACTTCGAGGCTTCGCTTTTGTAGGTCGCGACAATGTTCTAAAGGTGTGCCCAATGGGTTGTGGTAATCACAAAATTTCTTAGGGGTTGAGCTTGGAGTTGTCCCGGAACATTTCTTGGGCGGTGGGATCTATTGTCCACCCCAGATCGCTGAAAGATCTGAGTTGCATTCATGGTTAGTTTTTCTGGAGTTTACCTCCAGAGAATTATCGTCGGCTTTGAAAGTTCCTGAGCTCGGTGGTTGTGGACCTGGACTTACGTAAGGTTTCTCGGACTTTGGATCGGGTTTTTTTACTTCAACCTTCACCTCGTTTGGTCGCCTGTCATTTCGCCTTGAGGCCATATCTTGGCTTTGGTGATCATAATCCTCGCTGGTATCGAAAATCGGGCGTGGCTCGATGGGTGTTGGTCTCGTTTGAAAACCCATGAATCGTTAAATACCAATTGTAATGCATATAAAAAAAAAAATGGGAGGAATGGTGGTTCTAATTTTTGTTTTTAAATCTATGTGTTTTGCTTATAATCGAATGCATATGGCAAGTAAGAATATAAAACAGTAAAGAACACACGATTTATAGTTGTTCGGAGCCCAACTCCTACATCCACTCTTCCCTATCAGCAGGGGCACCAACTTAACTAACCGGACTTAGTTTTACGTGTGTCCAACACGATACAACAGATGTTTAATGAGTTCTCACTCTCTAGGGACTTATCACCCTCCACAGATTTGCTTACCCTCGCTCACGGATTGCTTCGATGTTTAACGAGTTCTCACTCACACCCAAAAAGTAAGCTACTCCAACTAACTTGCAATCCTTGCTTAACAAAACTTAACCTAACACTCGGTTTGAGTAAAGATTGTTTGGTGTCCAACTAGGGTGAGATTTTCCCTTACATTTGTTTTAGCCTCAATCTTGGGATGGAAAAAATCTCTCTAAGCAGGATATTACATTTGTGCTAGATCTAAGATAGAACACTCTTGAATATATCGCGTGTATTTCTTGCTCGGTGTTCTATGGTGGAAATGCTGGATGATTTGGCTTTTTGGATGTTTCACGCATTTCCCACACGAATAATGAAGGAAGAACTTATATTTATAGTATGGATTTGAATGTTACCGTTGGATGGAGTCACATTCAAATCCATACTATTCTGTAACTTCTTGACTTTTTTTTCGTGGTTGTCTTCCTCTCGTTGGTCCACGTCGATTGAATCTAACGGCTATATTCTTGAGATCTTACGAGTCTTGAGGGTTCTCTCGAGTCTCGGAGGATACTTTTACTCGGATTCTTGATTCAAATGATTTCTTCTTGGCGGACCTTGTCTCGTCGGTATACTAACACTTCGGGCTAGCGAGTTCGAGATCTTAACCGAGACATCGACCCTCGGTCCTTGCTTTTCGAAATTTCGATCATCGATGGCGTTGATTACGATTCTCGATGAACATGACACTGAATGAAACATCTTCGGGGACTTATCTTACGAGGACATCGGATCGGTGACCGGTTTTACGATTTCTTTTAAACGTCGTCGGCTCACTGATCGGATCTGTAACATCAGTCGGCATATCGGTTTATACCCATCGGTTACCATCGGGTTAGATATCACGTTAGTTGCATCGTCTTATCTTATATCTCGATCACGCCCGATCTTGATCGGTCCATCATCGCTCCTCTTCCGACAATTGAACCTCCTTCTTCGATCTGCACCCTTCTCTTCGATCTGCACCCTTCTCTTACGATCCAGAACCTCCTCTTCCGATCCGGTCATCCGACGGGGTTATAAGCTTATCTTTTTTTGTCATCCGATCAGTCACTTAATTCTTCCGATCGGTGGCTTTAGCTTAGCTTTTCTTTTTCTTGATTTTGCTCGGCTCATCGCTTAACTCCGAACTCATCTTACTCATTCGATCTCGACTACCTCTGTCCAGAGCCCTCGTCCGATCTCGATCATCTACTTCTAATTTTGTGACCTCAACTTGTTCTCTCGTTCCCCTCAACTTGTTATCTCAGAGATTAACTTTAAATAACACAAGTTGATAATGTTATGGCATAATTCATCAAAACTAAAATATCCCAACAATGGGTAATCCTTGTTCATCATTTTCGAGTTTATTTTTCAACCAATGCACTACCCCCTGGATTTTGGCCTCACACCCAATGCTCGCCTTCCATAATGAGTTGGTTATGTGATCAATGTCGCCGGTCCGGACTCGCCTCGAATTGATGGATGTTAAATGGACGCTTTTGGTTCCTTGTGTGGGGTTAGCGGCGTTGTGGAGGAGGAATAATTGGGCCATCGATGGAAAGATTCTATGGACGCCGGTGGTAAGGTGTTGAACCATCGATAAAGACAGTCGCTTAGAGTGAAGGGAAAAAGGTGGCGATGAGTGGCATCGATCGCGCCCATGGAGTTCATGTAGGACATGTACTTGCTCAAGTGATTGATTAGATCAGTCTTTGCCATTGTATTGTGTGTGGTGACATTGATCTTGATTTGTCTGGGCGAGCATGGTAAGGGTGATAATGGCGAAATAGGTATCTTTGTGGTAAAGAGGTACTCCATTTTCTTAGCTGTTCTTGGATATCTTTGATATTACGAAGGATGGCGGCCATTTGTGGAGACTCGTTATGTCCTGCGACCTCGTCGCGATGGCGGCGAGTGGAGAGTTTCTTTCTTGTCGTAGGTGTGGGTTCGGTGATGCTTTAGGGTGAAGGAGTTCTTTCTGTTTTGCAAGGTGAAGGACTCCATTAGTCGATCTTTAGGCGATACCCAGCCCGCAGGTCCGTCTTGGGCCACCAATCTTGAAAAGCGATCTGTGGTCGGGTTCGTCAAAGACCGCTGCTGGCCCGGCCGATGTCGCATGACCTCGGTGTGGGCCGTCATTGAAACCCTCCGAATAAACGCTCGTGGGACGGGATTGGCCCCTCATTGATTATGCCGATAGATTGGGTATTGGGTTCATGAGGTTCTCCTCGTGGCTTCGCCACAGGAGGTCCGTGGGCGCAGGTCTTTTCTTAGTGAGGCTCCTCGTGAAGGATTCCTCGATCCTTTGCCTTTGCCTTTGCTGGGCTTTAGTTCAAAGGCGTGGCCTTGTCGCCGTCGAGGATCTGCGTCTCGGCTTTACGCTTTTCGTTACCCAACTTCTGCGATAGCCCTCGTCAATGACTTTAGGGGTGTGGATTTGCTTTCTTAGCTTTTTGAGCTGGCCTTTGGCCGGGTTTTCATGGCGTTGCGGTTGCTAATGGCTTAGGACCACTAACCCCTTTACCGAGTTTATTACGAGGCAACGACGCCTTTTGGTGATCAAGGTTGCTTCGAGACATGCTTAGGAAATGTTGAGAAGGATTTTGAGTAAGTATGGGGAATTTTGCCGAAGATTAAGTGAGGAATACTCCAATGAGAAAACACTAATACTTTTAGCACTATTTTTTATTGAAGAGTACCCCTTCTAGCAATTAATTGTTGTGCACTAAAATATGAGGATTACGGGTTAAAATGTCGCTTAATGATCTTAGTGACACAAACAATAAATGTGTAAAGTGGATTGCATTTATGATATATATTTGCTTGAGAGAATAAGTGTTGAGTAATAAATTTGCAAAGAGGTTTGGTAAGGTATTGATTTCTTTCTCTTGGTCATAAATGACCCATATTTATAGTATTTGGGAGAGTGGAGTTCACTCTCCCTGGTTAAAAGTAAAAGGGCCAAAAGTGGCTCTGCAAAACATTAAATGTTACAGATTGATTTGACTCAGGTACGTCACCCTAGATAAGTCCGGATAATCAGGGATTTAGTCGTTTAACTACTCCTAGCTACTCATCATTACCGTCTTTTACTAACACATCTCTAATTAGGGTCATTCTTAGGTAAGGTCCCTGGCGCTGCTCGCCTGCCAAGGGTCCCATCGCATTAATCTTTCAGATTGTGCCAAGATGCGACCATGAGGTCATCAAGGACGATACTCATGCTTGGTGAGCCTTTGCTTCTATTTCCTCAAAGGGTGTTATACTTAATGTAAAAAACTCGGTTCTGGTCCCCTTATACCTCTTTCCGTGTCGTGCCCGACCTCTATATATGTCCACAAAGAGATTTCATATTTAATTTCTTTGATTTTTTGTCATTTGGAGTTCATATAATTCATTTTTGGATAAATGCTCGTGTAGTCATGTGAAATCTTCTCATGCGAGATGTATTATATATTGAGGCATACTTCCGGATCACCGAGGTGTAATTTGGGCATGACAACTTTTAACACTTTAGAAGAAGTTGATGGGTGTTGATTTGAATTAATTTGTAATATAACGATGTCATTATTATATTTGAATAATAATTTATGCGTAAAAATTCTTACTCAAGTTTTTATTCAATTCTTTTGAGTTCACCTGATATTTGAGTACGAATATCAAAATAGAATAAACATTTTTTTTAACAATATAACAGGAACGACATGGTCAAATATTTTTGTGAAAGGGGTAACAAGGTATCGATATTTGGGGTTTGTGGGCTCATTTAACTTGGGTCTTTAGATACAATTCGTGGACCACCTCATCATTTATTTCCTTTTGGGCTTAATCTTTACATTTGGACCGGGGTTTTAGACTTTTCGTTGAGCAAGATATTGGTTTTTGAGAAGTTCAAATACTCGAAATGCATAAAGAAAAATAAAAAAAAACCCCTTCTGCATATCGATTGGATGCTAAATTTTTACTCTCATAATTTTGTTGATTGGATATAATTATAAGGTGACTGCAAAATTCGCTAGAAGAGGCTCGATCTCAATGGTTCTTCAGCACTTGTTTTTATGAGTAACACTCTCTAAATCGGTCCAATACGTGATTTAACTCATTTCATATAGGTAAAAAGCTATCATTTGTTATTCACAAAACTTTCACCGCTTAAAATATAAAATATTTTCTAAATAATGATTATTTTTTTTTCATAACAAATGATAGTTTTTATGCATAACAATAAAAGTTTTAGACACAAATAAAAATACTTAAAAAAATTGAGTTCTTACTTAACTCCCTAGTTCACACCCAATTTTTATCTTTTTTTATACGTTAGCACATTATTTTTTTAAAAAATAATATTCATGTTAATTAGGTCTATACATTATCTCTATTATTTTTATCCATAAAACTATTATTGTTTAAAAAAAATCAACAACGTCAAGCAATCACACCACCTATATATACCAATTCAAAACAAATAGAACAAAGATTTACCAGAGCTAAAGAATATCAGTCAAAAAAAAATTAACCAAAATTTATCAGAGCTAAGAAAACACTGAAACAACAAATTACTTTAAAAGATTTCAAGAATAGTTTAAATTCGACTTTATTTAAAATTCATCTTTTATCTTTATAAAGATCATTGCACATTTAACCTAATCTTAAATGGTCTAGAGTTGAATATTTAGGTTGAGTCTAGGTTCTCATATTATAAATGTTTGTATTAAAAAATTAAATTTTTATTTTTTCTGTTCAATACTGAATTTTATTTTTCTAATTCAAATTATACATCATGAGTCTCATGACAATAAAATGTGTCATACAACTCTAATTTTTATCATCTTGTATAATTTTAATTTGAAAGATAAATTTTAGGTTAGCCTTGAATTCAATTTTTTTTTTATGTCAAGCCTTGAATAGAGAAAGAACAAAATTGACCCTAATTTGAGATATTTATAAAATTGTGAATCCTAAAAAAAAAAATGATGAATCCTAAAAATTGAGTCTTTTCATTAAAATGAAAAGAATAGTATTATTCATGTGAACCATGTCTATGCATGAACTCTATAATTGTTATGCACAAAAATTATCAATGTTATACACAAAAATTATCACTATTTAAAAAATAATTTTATTTTTCTAACAAAGGATTATATTTGTGCTACAAATAATGATAATTTTTTTATGCATAATAGTGACAATTTTTTAAGGCAAAAACTTGTATGCAATATTCCATACAAGTTATATGTGCAATTATAGATTAATTGGATTTTTTTCTTATTTTTTCGCGGGTCGGGTTAGGGCAAATTGATGGTGGGGTCTAATGGGCTTGACGCCAAAATTAGAATTTCTACTTCTTCATCTTCTTCTTGATTGTTGGCGGATCTCATAGACTTTCTTCTTCCTCGTTCGTGCCCCTAATTTCTTGTCCAAATTAATTTTTCTTTGATTCATTCGATGATTGGATGAAATTAGGTTGTTCAATTTGGATTTCAGTGTGAATTTTGCGAGAAAAAGAGAGAATATGTGTGTGGTGTTGGATTACCCCTCAACACAAAGTGTGTCTTTGAAATTCAGATCATACGCCTTCTTTATTACGTAAATCTGAACGAATTTTGGATGATGATTTTTTTTTCGCGTTTATCTTCTTGTTTTTTGTTCTTGTAGTAACACACTTTTGCTCATAGGGTAACACTTTTTTGTTCATGTAGCAACACATCAAGTTGTTCTTAAATCTGTAATTTTGGACTGAGAATTTCTTTTCGCGATTGTACTTTTTTGTTCATGTGGTAACACGTTTTTCTTCATAGGGTAACACTTATTATTTATGTAGTAACACGTGTTTTTTTAAAAATATGTAACAATGTACGTATGTGTTTAATGTGGATACTTAAGTGAATACTCATGTGTTACCATATGAACAATAATGTGTTGCCATATGATAATGTATTTTTTTTTAATGATAATGTAATTTTTTATTTCCGCGTAGTAACGCATATCGTTTCTACAAGTATCACATTTTTTTCATGCAGTAACAAAAAAAAAATTAAAATTATGTGCTCAATAAGAATTGAATCTGCGACCAAATACATTAACAACAGACCTAAACCACTAGACTACAACACATATTTAATAAAAATATCCTTCTATATATATATATATATCTCCCAAAACCCACAACCCTTGCCTTGCTCGCCCACCACGTATCTTGACCTGCGAGTTTTTTAATCATTTGTCTTAATTATGGTGTATTGCACATATCAATAGGGTCACACAAGACCTTCTTGTTTTTGTAAATGATAGTGATATTAAAAAATAGAATTCACCATAAATTCGACCGGGTTCGCATAATTTTTTGTCCAAAAAAGAAAAACCCAAAATAATTCAAACCTGAATTTAATTAGTATACTGTCAACAAATCCAAAACTCTAGTGTATTTTGCCATTAATTTTCTTGAAATTGTTAGTTACCTAATTTAGTCATAAATAGATTGTTAACCAGATCATTTTATGAAAATAGTGCAAAAATATGTGACGTACAATAACATGGGAAATAGATTGATAACTTAATAAATTATTTAATAATTTTGCTTAATTTTCCAAATCAACTAAAATTGCAATTAATTTTTAATGAAAATGACAAAGCAGAATTATTATCTCATGCATGAAAGTTTTTTTTTTTCAACTAGCCATTTTAGCATTCATTTTATAATCACTATACAAAAATAGTGCATTGCCTACGAATTTTTTTAATATTTTTTAACATGCCTACGAAATTTTCAACGAAAATAATTTCGTCCTTAAATAGTAAAGCTTACCTACGACTTGTCTACAAAATTTTGTAATTATAAAGGTTATTTTTAAACTACAAATATAATTACCTAAAAAAATATAAATTGCCTAGAAAATTATTTGTGTAGGTAAGTTTGCCTACGAAAATTACAAATGTGTAGGTAAATTGCTCGTAGATAATTTATTTGATTAGGGAATTCTTTATGTAGATATTTTTTTAAAGATTATTCTAAAAATTGGTAGGCAGATCGTGGGCAATCCAACTTTTTTAAAGACCAAATTATTTTTGTTGAAAATTTTCGTAGCCATTTAAAAATTTTCGTAGGTAATTTTTCATTTTCTTGTAGTGAGTGGTCAAAACAAATTGAAATGTCTAATTGATTATGTGGAATTAGTTTTGCCAAAAAAAAATTTAATCTTAAATCTTCAGTGCTTTGACTGACATGTCAAGGCTTCACCTTCTATTATAAGAGTTGGTATTCATCATATAAATATATACCTATATATATATATATATATATATATATACATGGTTAATCATATATAGTTGTATAGATATAATCGGTTCGATTCTCCTGTTTCACTTTTCATATTCTATTTGTATTTCATCATGCTAGATTTTTAACACATGAACCCAGAGTACGGTGGTTTGTTGCATATTTTTTATTAGATTAGGTTTAGTATATGCACCAAGTGCACCGTACACTCTATAATATATTTTAAAATTTTACAACATGTTGCACTGAAATTTGTGATTTGTTACACTGAAACATGCAACTATGTTTTACGAACACAGGTTGCACGTTTCCATGTTAAATCACTAATTTTAGTGCAACAAGTTGCAAGTTTCTAAAATACATTATGGGGTGCGCGGTGCACTTGGTGCACAAGAGATCCACTATTTTTATTATTTCATGTGTCATCCATCAATATTATGAAATACAGAGTTAAACATCAATTATATAACAGGTGATATCATTCCTAGATATAATTAAAAGACACACTTATATGAGACGGTCTCACAGTGAGACCAAATCGAACATAATTTGAGCATGACGTTTTAACACTTTGAAAAAAGTGAATGTCATTTTATGCTAGTTTATACCTCGTCTCATATATGAGATAATTTTATACAAGTTTTTTGTCATATTTGAAGGGTGTAATATAATGGGGAAAGAATAGTCGATGAAACCGCAGTCAAGATGAAAAAATTGACCAAGATCCTTAATCAATGAGTAGTACAGTATATAATCGTATCATTAATATTAAAATTTTTAAAAACATGATAAAATAATTTGAATCATTAAGGGTATGTTCGTTTTGCGACTACCACGGACGGACTTTGACTATATCAAATACCATTTTCTTCGATACTCAAACAAAGTATTTTAAAATCCTACAACATCCACCTCTAATATTATTATTGCACTCTACACCCTACACTCCCCTCACTTTTACACAATTTCCAAAACATCACATTCATTCAATCCTTACAATAATAATATAATAATACAAATCAATCAATTTTTTCTCCATCCTACACAATCCTATCCTATAAAATCTCCAATAAAAATATACTCAATTTTTTTAAATAGAATTTTGAAATCCAAGTATTTTGAAGTTCAGAATTTTCCACGTTCACTATAAGCCCAAAACGAACATACCCTAAAACGAACATATCCTACAGAGTTTGTAACATGATGGTGTGATGGATTGTACTATGAGAAATGAATAATAATTTGCAGTATTGGGGGGAGCGTGTAGGCCACATGGTTCGCATGTGGGCCACCAAATGCCTATATTCTCAATTCACATGCTAATTTCTAATTTTTACCACTATATTTCTTCTATATTTAATTAATAATAAGTAGGAATACCACATAATACTTTATATTAATTTTATTATTTCCAGCATGTATATCAGTATATGTATATGATGCACCATCTAGAACGTTGATCAAGATTCAAACATTTTTGCATTCAAATGATGAGAGTATCCACTGAAGTTTTGCATATCTCATTTTGGATTTTGTGGTCTTAATTTAGAATCATTTGGAATAACCTATCCATGATCAAGATATACAAATTTATCCTATTATATAGTAGGTGTGAAGTATCTCATAATTTTAGGTCTACATATAGGTTGATTGAAATCATATATTCCATAATTAGTACTATTTTACTTTGTGTTTCATAATATAGATTAATAACACGTTAAATAAAAAAAAAAAAAATCAACGAATCATTATATCCTGAATCCATGTATTAAAGATCCAATATGATGAAACACCAAGTAAAATACGAAAAGTAAAATTAAGGAATTGAACTGCATTTAGGTTCTCTTTTGTCCTGATGATATTTTTCTTCATTTACTCGAGGTTTTTTACCAATCTGTTTTTCTTTTTTCATCATCATATTACTAACAAATTTATTTTTCTCGGTTGACTCTACTCCCCAAGAGCTTTACAAATAATAATTAATAGGGAAAATGGTCAAATAAGCCCTTAAACTTATCTTACATGATCAAGTAAGTTCTTAAACATTATTTTTGTTCATCTAAACCATTTTTCTATGATAAAATGGTCAAATAAGCCCCTAAACTTTATCCACAAGGATTGAATAAGCTCTTGATCTATTATTTTATTAATCTGAAACTTGGATCAAATAAATCATTTTTTCTTCTGAAAATCAAACAGGTAGACCACTTTTCTTAATTTCTTATTATATATCAATATTAAATTTTGAGTAAATGATAATTTAAATATCTCATGCATATAATATTATTTTAAAAAAAATACTTGTATATTATATATTTGGATGTTGTACGCATGTAGAAAAGAATAAAATTAAAAAGGTTTGTTTTTTAAATAAAATATTTTTAAAATATATAAAGTATTTTCTGTGATTTAAGTTTCGTTATTAAATTACATTTAGTTGATCAATTAAGCTCAAGCGTGATGAATATCTATTAATTTTTTGTAAAAAAAATTAATTGAATTTAATCAATCTATTATACATTGTACATTTTAATTTCTTCATGATTTAAAACAAAAATAATGATATTTTAAAAGTTAATCACTCTAATATGTATATACGTAAGGCCTAAAATTTTAGCGTTGATTTTAATTTTTTATTTAGAGAAAAGTATTGTTTTAATTTTTTTTATTCTCTGTTCATGAAACAACCAAAAAAATATTTTCAAAATTATATTGTATGAATAAGATATTTAAAATATCATTTACTCACAAATAAAAATTAATTTACAATAAAGAATTAAAAAAATGGCCTACATGTTTAATTTTTAGAAAAATAAGAATTTATTTCATCCAAGTTAAAGAGAACAAGAGTTTAGACGAACAAAAAATAGTTTAAGGGCTTATTTGATCCTAATGGATAAGTAGAGGGGCTTATTTGACCCTTTTATTAAAGAAAAAGAGTTTAAATGAACAAAAAAATAATTTAAGGGTTTACTTGATCTTGGGGGATAAGTTGAAGGGCTTATTTGATCATTTTCCCATAATAATATAATTTAATTGCTAGAGTGAGTCTCATGTGCACCCGGGTGCACCGTGCACTCATAGTGTATTTTAGAAGCATACAACTATACAAAACAGAAACATGCAACTATTCTAAACAGAAGCATGCAACTATGTTCTCATATTAACAGTTGTACTTTTCTGTGTAAATAAGTCGCATTTTTCAGCATAACAAGTTGCACGCTTCTAAATTGCACTCCGGAGTGCACGGTGCACCCGGGTGCATACAAAACCTAGCCTAATTGCTAAAAAATACTTTAAATATTTAATTGATTATATGGTTTCTCATAAAAAAATTAAAATTTTGAAATAAAGCCACCATAATGGGAGTGATTCATATAATGAATTTTGACTCTATTTTTAATTAGTTAAAGGTCTGCAATATTGAGTTAATTTGATCAAGCATGATATGCACATAATTCTTTTTTATTTGTTTTGTTCTACGTTATTAAGTTAAATATTGATTTTTGTTTTTAACCCCTCAAACAAAATAAGTAGGCAAAGCCCATGTCTTTAATTAGGTAGTACTTCAATTGGGTTAATTTCTAGATTTATATATTTATTATTATAAATATGTGCTCTAAATATCGTTTTAGGTGGTTGACTTTAATTAAATAAAAAAATGGTGGAGGGGGGGCTTTGTGTTGTGTTCTCTCATATTTTTCTCTTACAGAATCAATGTTCAGTTTATTTAATTTTCTAATGCCTTTTGAATTAATGGAAATTGTTTATGTATCTTCATGTTTATTAAATACCCAAGTGAGAACTAAAGTTTATAATATGTCAATTTTGCCAAAGTTGTATTATATGTCTGATTTCTTGAAACTGTCTAGCATTAATCGATTTAAAACTATAGCTATGAAATTAATATGGAGTATATAACTGTTGTGTTCGATACAATTACTCAATTAATTTATACACGTCAGAGGGACACGTGTATTAATACTATTAAAATAACCATGCTCGATGGACAAATGTACTCACCAGCTTGCCGACCAAACAAGCTTTGTTCGGGCTACTTGTCGAAAGCAAACGGGTTTGTTTCGCCAACTTGGTCACCAAGCAAGTATGCTCGCAATTCGCCAACCGCATGATGACCGATGCTATCCTAAGATGATCCCGAAGATATGATTGATCCGATCAATCAAATGATCGATCGAAAGAAGAAATCGATAGTCCGAGTTAAGTGACTCGAGGGTCGGGATGTCCGAATTAAAGAGTCGAACTCAAGAAGCTTGAGTAATCAAGGCTCGTGTAACCCGAGCTCGGATATGCTTTCGATGAGGACAAGATTCGGTATAATATTGATATGTTCAAAGGGGCGAACAGGGCAACCAGTCGAGCAAAAGATTGATTTGGAACACCAAAAGAGTGTCTTATAAACAAGTAAATGCAAAGGTCAACCAGAAGACGGGTTGAAAAAACGGGCGAAGATCACATGAGTTCTTGCAAGACCACGAAGTCTCCAAATTTCATGCTTGTCAAAGTACTATAAATAGAAGAAAAAAGTACAAGAGATAGGTTCACAAAAATTTCCCAGAGTGGTTAGGTTCGTAAAAAATTCCCAAGCACTCTTACACGTTGAGAAAAATCCTAAGACTCACACACTTACTCTCCAAATCATCTTCTTTCATAGAAGTTTTCCCCATGAGAAGTATGGTGTCTTCGTGTATGTAAACCTCGCAATATCGACATCCCTCGGCTTGAATGCCCCCCGTAGTAGTCATTACTTGACTTAACCGGGTCAACAAATTCCTCGTTATTTACTATATATCGACATCGTGATTTATTTTTGTTTGTGAGTTGTTATCAAATTACCCACATAATATTCTCCGTATAAAAACGACTCACAACAATTGGCGCTTAGAATGAGGGGTAGGAAAACCAACCCATACACAATCCCAGAGATAACCGAGGCGTAAAAAAGAAATATAATGCCTCAATATAGAATATTTCAGACGGAGAGGTCGGACAGAGCCACCCACGCCGAAAAAGAGGCTCAAAGATCGCCCTACAAAAAATCGGGATCATGAAAACCATCAATCTTGAAGATATCGCCAACGATCCAAATGTTAAACAAAGGCCATCACTTTCTTTTGTTGAAAGCATGCAGAGAGGGCCGAAAAGGAGTTGGCTGTTGAAAGTTCAAGATGATGATGATCGACGCCGCGATACACCGGAGCAATGCGAGCAAGTTAAATTGAAAGTCCGCACTAAGCGGGCCAACAAAAAAGACCGATGATATGTCGATGATGAAGCGACCTCAATGGTCTGCACCATTAGCGTTTGACGTTTGAGGCTCTCCGTTAAAGACCGAATCGGCAATCAAAAGCGGCAGATCCGGGAGGATCAACCGACGAACATCTTAAACTCCTCCGAGATCCTCATGATACCCGTGATCCCTTCCCGAAAAAAATCGGCCGGAACTAAATTGTCTATCCATCATCGATTGGGTAGTCAGGACGAACTCAAAGGGGGATCCCCATCATGAGCATGACCCCCGTCCTCATGATGGGACCTGACCGATCCAAGTCTGTCGATTCCACGAAATTCTTAAATGCAAAAAGCAATCGAAGGTTTACTGGCCGACACGGCCGCAACGAAAAGGACTCCCCGAGCGAGCACAATGCCTTGCTCGCCACTAACACCGCGATCATGGCGCAGAAATACAAGAGAAAGTGGCAAAGATCCCACCACCAATCCCTATGTTCGATGTTGAGTCCGACCCAGCGTGTTCACCTCAAATATTCAGATTTTATGATCGCCACGGGCGCCACGGACGCGACGCAGCGCCAATCATTCCCCATGGCGTTGGGCGACCGCGCGCCCGCGATGGTTTTCTACTATGTTCCGCGTCCCATCACGCTCTTTACCCGCAAATTGGGAAAGAAATTCCCGTCCCATTTCTCATCCATGTGTGCTCGCCCAAAGACCAAAACAAAGGTTGGCACATTTCTCCCAAATAAAGGGTGAGTCGACGAGCATACATTGAAAGATTTGACAAATGTTTGTATGATAGAGCCCCGTTGAAGAGGATGCCAAGATCCTCACGGTGGTCGGCGCCTAACCCTCAATCTGTTGGTTATGTGGAAAGCCATGCATCGATTGGCCCGAACACATATGCCGAATTCCAAAGAGCGGCACAAGATTATAGCCATGCAGATCCGCCGCCAATCACGATTAGGTCGAAGAACAACAAAAAGAGTTTTTGGTAAAA
The DNA here is from genome assembly GCA_037126765.1 of Stenogyne calaminthoides. NCBI lineage: Eukaryota > Viridiplantae > Streptophyta > Magnoliopsida > Lamiales > Lamiaceae > Stenogyne > Stenogyne calaminthoides. The sequence continues at coordinate 30,588,762 of JBBCBC010000014.1, forward strand.
AGTAATGAATGGGGGGTATAAACCCCGGGATCTTTAAACCATTTGAAGAGGGAAAGGACACATGCCCTACGAAGCCTTCCGGGCGTTTTCAAAGATAAACAATATTTAATCAAATTAAAGATCGGGACATGTTGGATAAGCCACGAAGAATCATAATGGATAAAAATCGCTTAATCTTCCAAGTTTTGCGCTTATCATGAGTACATCGGACATAATATCGAAGAATGTCACGATTTACTTCGTCAACTTTCAAAGTTATATGAAGAGAATCGTCTTATGCGAGCTCCTCAAAAAGCCATGGAGACTCTCGAACGTAAAAAAACAGTGATCGTAGGGGGTAGCGTAAGACCGGGCAGAAGATCCGGACAAAGATCCCGAGATGTTGGGGAATGATTCTCACAGATCTATTCGGGTGAATATTTAAATACAAATTTAATTCATTAATTATTACTAGCATGAATTAATCCTATATTAATTCAAATAATAATTGCAACAACATATCATGCATATAAAAAGCCACGTAAAACCTCGCGACGCGAATCTACTTGGTTTACGTGAACGTGACCTCTCCTGGATGGCAAAGACTTTCGGCCTGACGGACTAACCAAAAGGACTTCCCAAGTATTCCCTTAGCCCTTGCTCGACGATCCGTGGAAGGATACTCGCGAACAATTAACAAAAGGAAAAAAATAAACTTTGTTGCACCACTTTTTGTGGATTTGCTAATATTTCCAAAGACATGGAATTGTACTTGGGAATGAACTAATCATCCCCTATTTATAGGAGAGGAGGGGCACGAAATTTTGGTGGTTTTTCAATGTGGGAAAAGACTTTTCTTGGTCACCAAGAAATCTTGAATATATCCCATATATTCTTTTTCCCATAATTAAAATATTCCACAAAAATCCACCTCCTCTATTTTATGGTATAATTTTCGAAAAATTGGGCAAGATTTCAAGATTTAGATCTTCTTGAATTTATGAGATATTCTTGTATTTCAAGAAATACATATCTTCCATAATATCTTTTCAAGAAAATCAAGAAAATCTTTCTTGCCCTCTATTTTTCAAAAATTTTGAAAATCTTTAATGAATAACCAAGTGGGAGATTTCTTGAATTTAATGAGATAATCTTGTATTCCAAGAATACATATCTTCATTCCATAACAAAATTCAAAGAAAATCTTTCTCCCTCTTTTATTCATAATTTTCGAATTTAATGAGGAAATATAAGCAACAATATTTATTTTATTTTAATCACCTTTTCAGTTATTGGACTATATGTTGGGCTACTCAGGGGGCCTTTAGGAGAATTAAGATTGGACCTTCTAATGGATCTTGAATATCTAATATTGAGCCACAATATAATTCAAGCCCATAAATATTAATTAATCCCACTACATAATTAATATTGCACTATCCATCTTAACCCATATTACAAATCAATATGGCTCCCTTGGTCATTATTTCCGTGTTTAAGATTATCTAGCCCATTAATTAATTCAAGCCACCAAAATAGCTTTCCATTAATTAATATCTTTTGTCCTTGGTCGAGAACGGTTCAACATTATTATCCATACCGAAAACAAATTCCACTTGCAAGATTTGGTATGATAAAACTTATGAACCTCCCAAGGGGCAAATCAAGCAAGCGTGCTTTCGCACACGATTCTTCAGATTAAATCTTAGCAATCACACGTGACCAATAATATTGCCCAAGATAAAGACGATTGAATCTCTCTCCGATTAAGCTACCCATGATAAGTCAAAGCAATAGTTACCGATCCCACGTGATCCTATTTCAGGGACGAAAGGTTAAGAAACAACTAACCACCGAGGTCTAATTCTTCCATGTTCGGGCTTCAAGAATTTATCCTCCCCAGAGGGTCCTATTCAAATAGATCACCATGCACTTAGTGTAATCTCTTGGTCAAGACAAACCAATCCGAGCCTTACACCTCAACCTTTCGCGATGGTTGTTCATTTCCATCTAGGTCGTGAATGGCGTACTTTATAGTTACAAAGACTTGAGAATTTAATCTTCCGTGATCGGGTATCACTAAATTAACTACAATGTAACACGCATTTAATTATTGAACAGCTTATGCAATAAATATATATAACATTCAATCATATTTAAAGCATCGATAAACAATTTATTTCAATAAATAAGTCTGGAAATTCAGTTTCGATTATACAAAGTAAAAAGCATACTTTTCAGTATAATCCCCAACAGAGGAATCCCGTAAGAGGTCAAAATTACCCAAAAGAGGGGCACCTACCATGAGTAGAGGTCGGGAGAGTCAAGAAATCCACATGATTCGTCCTGATTATGGTCCAGTAGGTGGATGCTATCAGCACCCGACATTATCGAACGTATCTGAAAAGAAGATGGAGATCGTGCCATGCAAAGCATCCATCAAGTGAAGGTGGCGAGCACAACAGATAGCACGCCACCCTCTCACCAAATCATGTTCTCGGAAGACGATCTCGACGGCATAATCAGCCCCCACAATGACTCTCTAACCATCAGCGCTCGTCTTCTCAGTTTGAAAGTGCATCGCCTCCTGGTCGATACCGGAGCATATGCGAACATTCTGTTCGTCAACACTCTGTACCAAATGGAGAAGCAAGTTGGGGACTTAAATAGTTATATAGAACCATGTGATCACACCATCATGGGTTTCGGGGAATCTGTAACCCGGCCCTATGGTATGATCAGGTTAGGAGTCGAGCTAGAGTCAACTTTAAATCTGGAGATCCGACGAACTAGAATGCCAGATTTTGTAATCGTCAATGCTCTATCTACTTATAACAGGTTTCTAGGTCGTCCGTTTATTTAGGAATTTAAAGCTGCCTGTTCAACTTATTACTACTGTGTTAAATTTCCAACTTAAGAGGGAACGGGTAGCGTAAAAGGCGACCAGAAAAAAGCTCGAGATTGTTTGTTTGTCATGTCGCCCGGAAAAAGTAAAATATCATTAACATGATGGAGCAAACATGGAGACCGGAGAATCAAGCCAACATTTAATATGTTGCCAAAATACCCCATTTTGACGAAAGCACATCTCCACGGGCAGACATAGAACATGGGATGATAGCCCATGTTCCAGATTCAATGAACATTGATCCGCCAAACGAGCTACCGGACTTAGAACGTCGAGTAGGTTTTGAACCTATGGAGGTAGATGACGAACACCGGGGGTCGATCGAAGATCCTCGATGGAAGCTAAAAAGAGGCGAAAGCAACGCTGTTGAACAATTAGAGTCCGTCAATATCGACCGAACGTACTGCATTAGAAGTGTTTATTGGTTCTAATTATTGTAACCATTCCGAACAGAGATGATCTTGTATCTTCTAGCAAACTTGGATGTTTTCGCTTGGTCACACGAGGACATGGTTGGCATTGATCCTAAACATGCATGTCACTCTCTTAACCTTGACCCAACACAAATTCCAATAATCTAAGAAGTAAAAATTCAAATCCGAGAAGTATGCAAATATGGATAGTGAAATCAAAAAAAATTGCTCGATAATAAATTGATTCGAGAAGAAATGCCCAAGATGGCTTGCAAATCTCGCTTTTCGTCCCGCAAAATCTAACGGAACTTGGAGGTTATGCATAGATTTCACTGACTTGAATAAGGCATGCCCGAAAGATAATTTCTCGATGCCACATATCGATTATTTGGTCGATAACACAGCAGGACATGAGCTCATGACCTTCAAGGATGCATTTGCTGGGTATCACCAAATACCCATGCATCCGGACGATCAAAAGAGTACAGCTTTCTGCAGCGAAAAGAGTATGTATTGTTGGCAACGCATGCCGTTCGGATTAAAGAATGCTGGAGCAACGTATCAACGTTTGGTGAACAAAATGTTCGACGAACACATAGGTCGAACATTTGAGGTGTACATTGATGACATTGTGGTGAAAAGCGAACACAAGGAAGACCACATCACCCACCTCGCACAAACGTTTGATATTCTCAGGGAGTACAACATGAAGTTAAATCCGAAGAAATGCAGCTTTGGGGTTCACTCAGGAAAATTCCTAGGGCATATGGTCAGTCTGTTGGGGAATGAGTTGCACAGATCTATTCGGGGTGAATATTTAAATACAAATTTAATTCATTAATTATTACTAGCATGAATTAATCCTATATTAATTCAAATAATAATTGCAACAACATATCATGCATATAAAAAGCCACGAAAACCTACGCGATGTCAAAATCTACTTACGGGTTTACGTGAACGCATTCCCTCTCGACGGCAAAGGACTTCGGTCGGACGGACTAACCAAAAGGACTTCCCAAGTATTCCCTTAGCCCTTGCTCAACTATCCGGTGGAAGGACACTCGTCGAACAATTAACAAAAGGAAAAATAAACTTTGTTGCACCACCTTTGTGGATTTGCTAATATTTCCAGCACATGGAGTTGTACTTGGGAATGAACTAATCATCCCCTATTTATAAGAGGGAGGTGGTCGAAATTTCTAGTAGAAAATCAATGTGGGAAAAGACTTTTCTTGGTCACCAAGAAATCTTGAATATATCTACTATATTCTTTTTCCCATAATTAAAATATTCCACAAAAATCCCACCTACTCTATAATATGGTATTTTCAAAAATTTAGTGTTCAAGAATCCAAGATTTGGACCTTCTTGAATTTATGAGATATTCTTGTATTTTAAGAAATACATATCTTCCATAATATCTTTTCAAGAAAATCAAGAAAATCTTTCTTGCCCACTATATTTCCAAAATTTTGAAATATTCTATATAGATAACCAAGTGGGAGATTTCTTTAATTTAATGAGATAATCTTGTATTCCAAGAATACATATCTTCATTCCATAACAAAATTCAAAGAAAATCTTCCTCCCTCTTTTATCCATAAATTTCGAAAATTAGAGGAAAATTAAGCAACAATATTTATTTTATTTTAATCACCTTTTTCAGTTATTGGACTATTTGTTAGGCTACTCAGGGGGCCTTTAGGAGAATTAAGATTGGACCTTCTAATGGATCTTGAATATCTAATATTGAGCCACAATATAATTCAAGCCCATAAATATTAATTAATCCCACTACATAATTAATATTGCACTATCCATCTTAACCCATATTACAAATAATATGGCTCCTTATCATTATTTCCGTGTTTAAGATTATCTAGCCCATTAATTAATTCAAGCCACCTGAAATAGCTTTCCGTTAATTAATATCTTTTTGTCCTTGGTCGAGAACGGTTCAACATTATTATCCATACCGAAAACTAATTCCACTTGCAAGATTTGGTATGATAAAACTTATGAACCTCCCAAGGGCAAATCAAATCAAGCGTACTTTGCACACGAGATTCTTCAGATAAATCTTAGCAATCACATGTGACCAATAATATTGCCCAAGATAAAAAGTATTGAATCTCTCTGATTCGCTACCCATGATAAGTCAAAGCAATAGTTACCAATCCCACGTGATCCTATTTAAGGGACGAAGGTTAAGAAACAACGAACCACTGAGGTCTAATTCTTCCTTGTTCAGCTCAAGAATTTATCCTCCTCAGAGGTCCTATTCAAATATCGATCATGCACTAGTGTAATCTCTTGGTCAAGAGAAACCAATCTGAGCCTTACACCTCAACCTTTCGCGATGGTTGTTCATTTCCATCTAGGTCGTGAATGGCGTACTTATAGTTACAAGGGACTGTTAATATAATCTTCTGTGAACTGGTATCACTAAATTAACTACAACGTAACACGTATGAATTATTGAACAATTATGCAGTAAATATATATAACATTCAATCATATTTAAAGCATCAGTGATAAACAATTTATTTCAGTAAATAAGTCTAGAAATTCAGTTTCGATTATACAAAGTAAAAAGCATACTTTTCAGTATAATCCCAACACAGTCAACGGGGGATTGAAGCGAACCCAACAAAGATTCAAGCTATGCTCGACATGCAGGCCCCCCAGAAGTGTGAAAGAGGTCCAAAAGTTAACTGGACGTTTGGCTTCTATAAGCCGGTTTATATCACGAACTGGAGACAAATGTAAACATTTCTTTGACGCATTAAATAAAGGGAAATTCCAGTGGACATAGAATTGCCAAAATGCATTCGAGTCATTAAAATGAGACCTTGCAGATACACAAACATTATCTAAGCCTGTTCCAGGCGAACAACTTTATCTGTATCTTGCTGCATTCGAGCATGCAATTAGCGATGTGCTCGTTCGGGCAGAGGGAGCGATACATTTGCCTATTTATTATGTAAGTCATGTGCTCAAAGAAGTTCGAGCTCCGGTGATCGAAAAAGCTCACAGATATTTCTCATGTTCAAAAACTCACGACCATACTTTTTCGATCAAAGGTGTTGACCACATTCCCATTGGCGCCAAGTTCTCCACCCACTGCATACGCCGGCGATTACTCAAATGGGCGGTGGAGTTAGGCAGCTAATTTGGCATTACGCTCGCCTAAGAATAAAGAATGAAGGGCAAAGATGGCGGCCGATTTCATGGTTGAACCGACATACCCTCAAATACCCGAAAGAGATGTTGACCAACCATGGCACATGTATGTAGACGGCCATCAACAAGTTCAAGAGTCGAGCGGGCGTGGTTCTCATCACCAACTCGACAAACTTTCACGACAACCATCCGCTTTTGATTTCCCACCACAAATAATGAAGCCGAAAGTCTGAGCTTTGATCATTTGGGTTACACATGGTTATGACAATGGGGAATTCAGAGGTCGATGATTTATAGCGATTCTCAAATAATCGTTATACCAAGTATTAGGCGAAGTACGAGGCCCGAGGAACGGATGGCACAATATCAAGAATTAGCAAAGGAGTTGCTTGAACAATTCGAACAAGTTTACATAGAACAATTACCACGATTGATAATTCATTCACGATGCCTTGGAACAATTGGCAACAGCAGGCGAGGAGGACGAGCACGACGGACATTGTGGTCGCCACAACTTGTTCGCCATCAATCCTCAGAGTTATGGTCGCCCGTGTGATAAAGAGCAAGAAAAACCGATGACTCCAATTTTAAGTTACTTGCAAAAAAGGACTTCTCCCCGAAAGTAAGGCACAAGCTTACTCGCCTCGACATAAAATTCGCTCGATATACTATCCAGACGAGAATTTGTACAAAAAAAGTTTCTCACTTCCATTATTAAAATGTATTACTCCCAAGAGGGTCATGTGATTCTCGAAAGTTAAATGATGGAGTATGCGGAAACCATATAGGTGGGCTTGTCCTGGCACATAAAATTATCAGACAAGGTTATTACTAGCCGACCCTCAAAAAGATTCGCTCGCGTATGCTCGCGCATGTCACAAATGTCAGGTACATGCCCCACTTATCCATAGCCCACCTGAAGAACTAGTGTCAGTTTACAGCCCGTGGCCATTTGCTAAATGGGGAATCAACTTGATCGGCCCGTTTCCTACTGGCACATTGGGAGTAAAATATGTCGTGGTTGTCGTTGATTACTACACCAAATGGGCGGAAGCTGAAGCTATTGTAAAAGCCACCGAACAAAGAATGTGGAATTTTATTTGGAAAAATATCATTTGTCGTTTTGGGCTTCCCCAATCATTGGTAACAGATAATGGCAAACAGTTCGATGGAAGTGAATTCCGACAAAATTGTGCTCGCTGGGGCATAAAAAAGCATTACTCTACTCCGTATTACCCCCAGTCAAACGGACAAGTAGAAGCTGTCAATAAAATTATCAAGCATATCCTCAAGGCTAGACTTGATAATTTCAAAAAGAGGATAAATTTGAAGAGTTTCACGAAAATATTATGGGCATATCGAACTACCTTCGAAACATCAATCACGAAACCCCTTTTGCCCTGGCATTTGGTGCGAAACTTTTGTTATACCCGCAGAAATAAAGATTCTGAGCCATCGGACAATGACTTTTGGAGAGCACATCAACGACCAGGCGCTCGCCCTAAGTGCAGACCTGTTGGAAGAAAGAAGGATGGAGGCTGATTTCAAGAACGCCATGTATAAAAAAAAAAAGATCGTAAAAGTTCTACAACTCCAAAGTCCGAACATGCAAGTTCAACGTGGGCGAGCTGGTTCTAAGACGAGCAACGGGGTTACCAAGTGGTGTGTTCGGCCGAGCATGGGAAGGTCCATTCAGAGTTACAGAACGTTTGTTAAACGGGGCATATGATTTGGAAGACCTGAATGGAATCCCATTGTCCTACTAGTGGAATGCATCAAATCTGAAAAAGTATTATCAGTAACGACGAGCACAACTGGCCGAGCATAATCAGCCATTCGGCTCGACGAGCACAACTGACCGAGCACAATCATCCATTCGGCTCGACGAGCACAACTGGATTCGATCGACGAGCATAATCAGCTATTCAACTAAGACGAGCAGGACAAACATGAAGGAAAAACACACCATGTCCGACACAGCACTATCAAAAGATAGAAGATATGTGTCAAAACAAGATGAGAAGTGGCAACCAAAAAAGGTACGTGTCAATCCTTGAATAAGAACTGGCAAAAACAAGGACAGATGTCAAAATGAGGATTTAAAGCAAGAAGGCCAACACCAAATAGCTATGTTAGCACCTGTTTGGGATGGTAGTATAAATAGGTGTATTGATAGATGAAGAAGGTGGAAGAAAAACAAGAGAAAAAAGAAAAAATACTACAAACATAGTAGAAGAAAATTCAGTTATCAAGAGAAAGTTGGTTTGGTATGCCTCCGGACGAAGTTTTCGACACTCGATTCAAAGAATCATTCTCTTTGAATCGATCATCCTATCTCCGACGCTTTGCTCTAGTAATGAAGCTTTATACCCCATAAGATACTCTGAGCATAGGTTGGCGCTCGTTACAGACTCAAGATGCTCGGCAGAATCATGGTTGCCACTCCACATTGCTCACTGCTTATGCAGTAGTAAATCACTTGTCCCCTACGCATCCCCAAAATCTCCTCCGAGGGGGTGGGATGTCGTGGTATCCACTTAAATGACGCTACGGATGCTTGATGCTCGAGCATCTACGTAGGGGGACAAAAGGTCGAGCGAGAGGCTTTTGCTCGCGCGATATATAAGCGAAGGCGTGCTTCGCCACATGCTCATGTCCCTCGGCGACCCACAAAATCACAAATTGTCCAGGGGGGGCAACGCGATGATCTTCTTTGTTGCTCGAGCATGTTACTTAAAGAAGAGTAGACAGTGATCCATCCCTCATGCTTGTCAACATCAATTCCGTGGATCGAGATGAGGTCACCTTTCGTCTATTTCAAGACAAGGTTTAAATTCAAAACCATAGTCTGATGTCTATAGTTATGTGTAATAGACAGTCTTCTTCAAATGTAAAAGTTGTAATAGAATACAACGTGTTGCAAAAACATTTTTGTTTGTTAAGTTTTCTAGTTGAAGCCTATCAGAGGTCGCACCTAAGCCGGACGACCCAAACAAAGAGGCGAACGAGTTTAGTTTATGCTCACTTTGACGTAAATTCAGACTTAGATACCCGCAGCAAAGCGAGTGATGGGTACGCAGTCGCAACTAAATAAGACGATTCATACTTACAGATACCCACAGCAAAGCGAGTGATGAGTACGGGGTCACAAAATAAATAAGACGCGATTCCAGTGCGAATAGTGATCGCGCTTAAATAAAGACGATCACGAAAACAAGAAATGGGGGGTTGCATATAAGTTAACCCATCTGGTCGCAGCTAAATAAGACGATCAACCTGATTGCATCTCAATAAGACAATAAAAAAACCAAAGAAGTCAGGATGGAACATAGACACAGATTATGTTCGAATTCATTCAGAAGAAATGAGGCATAAACTAGGAAACAAGACAAACATCAACCGTTCATCAGCAACAAAATTCATCCTCGACGATCAGGTTAGAAGAAATTGTTCAACAAGTAAATTTAACCATTCAACAAAGAAAATTGTTCAACAAGAAAAGAAGAAGACAAAAATTACACAATAGTTCAAGAAATTGTTCAAAGAAAGCAAAAATAAAACTAAGGAATAAACTCATTATTGGGAGTAAGGAGCGATGTGTCCAACAAGTCCTACCTCGCTCCTTCTGGGTCCTTTCAAAGATCATCAGGCCTCGTCTTCTCGCCAGGTAGTACATTTTGCTCGTCTTCTGGAGGCCCACTTTGTTCGCTCTGCATCTGATCAAACCCGTGCTCGGCTCGGCAAGCTTGATCGACAATACCTTCAACATTTGCGTCTGAATCATCTTCCTCATCCAAAATAGGATCATCAATCTCGATCCCAAAATCGCACAAATCACTCAAATTAGATATCGAAAGGTTGCGATCCCAGAGGGTTGTCGATCGTACTTCTCAAAATGGGTTCTGGCGAAATGGGCAATCGGTGGCGATAGAAGATGTGTCTAGCAGAACGGATGGCATTGGCAAAGGGACATATATAAGAGAAATTCGACATAGAATCCTCCTCAGTGTGTAATTTTAAATTTTCAAGACCTAGACGAGTATTAGTCTCTTCAGTAGTGAGGAGTTGTTGGGCGAGCAGACTCTTTTCGTATTCTACGGTCTCGATGCCAGTTCTGAGTTTACGGAGCTCAACGTTCAGCTCGTCCTGAACTCTCATAATACCGACCACCTCCTCTTGAGCAAGGCCTAGCTCCTCCCTCACCTGGCGAGCATCTTCCCGAGCTTGACGAGCACCCTCTTGAGCTTTGCGAGCCTCTGCTTGGGCTGAGGATACTTGACCCTGAGCCAACTTCACTTCATCTTGAGTTTTGCTCAGCTCGTTCACCTTCTCTTCGAAGCTTTTGATAAGAGCCACGTAGTTGGCATGAAGATTGGCGGACTCAGCATAAGCTTTCTCAAGGAGAACCAAAGATTGGTCATGGTGCACTAGGCCAAGTCGCATGGTTTCCAAAGGCGTTGGACCCTTAGTGGCCTCTTCGAGCTCAGTCGTCCATGCTCGAATGGGGGTCTCGCACGCCTTCTGTACATGCTCGGGAAGGCCAGGAACATTGCGAACACTTGGAGAGCAGTAATAATCTTTCAATTCTGGCATCAGAGGCGCCAATCTATTCAACCTGCATGTCCACCCGAGCAAACAAATGTTATTAAGCGACCAAATTAGATGGAACAAAGAAATACTCCAACAAGCGAGCAAACGTACCTGTTCACCCGAGCAGGGTCCCATCCCAAAAATGATTTGTCTTCGGGAGAACGGAGTTGGGAACTCATAGGGGTCCAGGTTATGGGTCCTGCAGGAGGTGGAGAAGATGTACCGACCTCCATCTCAACGATTTGTGCGATTAGACCGACCACAGAGGCAGCCAATCTGGTCGCTTCAGCTGTGGGGGTCGCCTCAATGACATCGATGCTCGTCTGAGCTATCGGATTTTGCTAGTCAGGTGCCCTCCTTGATCTCTTTGGTGAGGGAGCTTGATCGCTCGCCCCCTGCTCAAGCGAACGAGTTGTCCTCTTCGGCCAACTCAACTCGCCCGGTCCGGGCGCGGCTGGTCTGCTCGCCTTCCTCACTTTGCTCGCCTCACCTCGATTTTCTCGCTAAGCATCCCGCTCGGCTTGAATTTGAGTGAGCTCTTGAGGTCTCTTAGTTCGAGCCATTTCAGTATGCTCGGAGGTGCTTACAGCAACAATGACGGCAAGGAAAGCTGTAGACAAAAGAATTCATTAAAAAAGAAAGAGAAACCGCGAACAAAGGGTACAACACATTTGCAAATACAAAAAAACAATCCTTACCAGTTGGATTGACGGCAACAAGATGGTGAGGGGGCACGTACAATCCTCCCTTTTTTCTCTGGTCAGCAGTATTTAAAGTCTTCACTGACCGTTCCAAGTAAGGCTCAAGATCAATTTGCCAAATACTGCTGAAATAACCGTCGTTGGTCTCTTTGTCTGTTGCTGCTTGAATTCCTGAAATTGAGAATAAGTTAAAATCAGTTCATGGTGAAGAACAAAAACACAAAAATACTTACTTCGGCAAATCCCAAAATCTGTGGGGATATCTAAGCGAGCATTTGGTTCACATCCAGAAGCCGGGCTTTTCCAATCGCCCCCGACGAACCAGAACTTTTCTTTCCAATCAGTAATTTTGTTCAGCACATCCTCGACGACCTTACATTTGGCATTCGCCTGCATGAACAACCATCCATGTTCACCTTTGGGTCGCGATAAATGTACTAATCGAGAGAGTTCTGCTGCTGTTGGATAATACAAGGGCTTCGTTTTGCCGAACAGAGTTAAGAAACTTATAATCATGTGCCACCCATTCGGCTTCAGCTGTGTAATGGTGATGTTCCATTCTACGAGCAAACGAGTGATAGCCGGATGAAGTGGGAATCGAAGACCCGCTTCCATTGTGTCTAAATTCACAGCAACACAACCCTCAGGAGGCTGGTCTGCTCGCTCATCGGGACCAGGCGCCCAGAAAAACACATCTTTTGGGGTTTCATAATTCCTATACAATTGGGCGAGCATATCTACATCAATTACGCTTGCAATTTTGCTCGCCGGATATTCATTCTCAACCCTGGTCCTATGAGGTTGTTCAGGCCAATCAAAATCATAATGAGCACTATACTCTCTATATGTTGGGCTATGAGGAAGACCAACAGCGATGCTGAGCTCCGTGTTCTGCTCGCCGTCGAATCCTCTGTTCGACTCATCAACATTCTCAGCCATCAGAATCTCCTCCCTCACATAGTCATCATCCCTATTTACATCATGACTATATATAACCCTAGACCCAATTTGGGGTTGGGACAAAGAATCTTCGCCCGAATCATCTAAAAAATCAGTACGGGCTAAATCCCTATCTAATTCATTTAGGGCATCATCGGAATCCGATGAAAGAACGACAAATGGCTGTTGAACTTGCCAACGAGATCTTGAACCCGAGGCATTCATCTCCGGCGCATTGGCACCACTACGGGAGATTGGGCGAAAAAAGGAAGCAGAAGAACTTGAACGAGAAGCCATAATTGGAATAAAAGAGGGTATGAAATAGTTACATGAATGAAATCCTTCGCCGAAATAAGAGTGCCCTTGCCGGAAATTTCAGACGGGAAGGAATGTGAAGAGAAAGAGGAAAAGATGAAAAGAAAGAAGAGAGGAACTGAGGCGGCAAAATAGGTATTTATAGATGCTGCAAAATTTAAAAATGAGGTTTCTGACACAGAAGACGAAGCGACACCGGTTCAATATATCCAACAGCCGGACCCCCATGATAAATACAAAGCGGCCCGGCTTGGGGGTATTGTTGTGTTCGATACAATTACTCAATTAATTTATACACGTCAGAGGGACACGTGTATTAATACTATTAAAATAACCATGCTCGATGGACAAATGTACTCACCAGCTTGCCGACCAAACAAGCTTGTTCGCCAGCTTGCCGAGCAAACAGGTTTGCTCGCCAACTTGCTGACCAAGCAAGTATGCTCGCAGCTCGCCAAATCTGGCATGATGACCTGATGCTATCCTGAGATGATCCTGAAGATATGATTGATCTGATCAGTCGAGATGATCAGATCAGGCAAGAAGAAATCAGATAGCCTGAGTCAAGTGACCTGAGGGTCAGGATGTCTGAATTCAGAAGAGCTGAACTCAGTAAGCTTGAGTAACCTGAAGGCTAAGATAACCTGAAGGCTCAGATAACCTGAAGGCTCAGGTAACCTGAAGGCTCAGATAACCTGATCTCAGATATGCTCGATGAGGACAGTATTCCGGTATAATATTGATATGTTCAAAGGGGCGAACAGGGCAACCAGTCGAGCAAAAGATTGATTTGGACGACCAAAAGAGTTCCTTATAAACAAGTAAATGCAAAGGTCAACCAGGAAGACGAAGTTGAAAACGTGGCAGCATCACATGAGTTCTTGCAAGACACGAAGTCTCCAGCTCATGCTTGCCAAACCAGCTCATGCTTGTCAAAGTACTATAAATAGAAGAAAAAAGAACAAGAGATAGGTTCACAAAAATTTCCCAGAGTGGTTAGGTTCAGAAAAAATTCTCAAGTACTCTCATACGTTGAGAAAAATCCCTAGCACTCACACACTTACTCTCCAAATCATCTTCTTTCATATAAGTTTTCCCCATGAGAAGTATGGTGTACTGTGTATGTAAACCTCGCAATACGACATATCTGGCTTGGAATGCCCCCAGAGTAGTCATTACTTGACGAACTGGGTCAACAAATTCCTGTTATTTACCATATATCGTACACGTACTTATTTTGTTTGTGAGTTGTTATCAAATTAACCACATAATATTCTCCATAAAAAACGACTCGCAACAATAACATATACATATGCAAAGCCTAACATTTGATCACATCACTCTATTTTTATAAAGTTGTATAGGCATGTGAAATTTATAAAAGCATTCACTATTTTAATTGTCTAGTTCTTGTATATGTTCTACTTTTTGAACTTGCTAAAAATTTGTGCTCGACTAAAATTAGATGAAAAGGTGAAAAGGGGGAGTGGAAAGTAATTATAATTCCTGGAGGTGATGTGAACAAACAAGCTAAAGTTTGAAAATGTGTGACCAATTCACATGATTAATATTGATATATAGTACATACGTTATATCCAACTTTGTTCATCTTGAAACTATAGCTACATTATTGACTGTTCAATCTTTTGAATTTTCAATTATTTCAACAGTCAAATGTTCCAAACAGTACATACGTAATTAAAGACATTATCAATTAGCATTTAATATGTATGTCGAGCATAATAATTAATTTGTTTTTAAAAAAAGCAACATACTCGAGTATATGTTATTGAACGTTTTCTTTTTTATGAACACCTTATAATATCATGGGTTAATTCTAAAAAAAATACACGATATTTACGTTCAATATCAATTTAATCACGACTTTTAATATTTTTGTAAAAAATCTCAACCTTTTATTGTGTTTCAATCGATACCTACTTTTTAAAACGTGACAAAAAAGTGATATGGCTCGCCGAACGTAGTGTCTTAGAGCCACATCGGATGCCACGTAATAAAAATATAATTTTTTTAATTCCACATCAATAATATCTCTTTCAACTTTTCTAAAGAACACTTTCCGCATTGCACTATATTTTTATAAACGTTTTTTTTCTTCAGGATTACAAAACAAAACTAACACTTTTAATTTCAAAATTTTAATAAATCAAAAATGATTTCAAAATTTAATTCAGTGACATCTGATGTGTCGCTCAGACACAAGTTTCGGCAGCCCATGTTACTTTTTTCTGCCCGGATTTCAAAAATTGGTATCAGATTGAAACACAATAAAAGATTGAGATTTTTTACAAAAATATTAAAGGTCGTGATTAAATTGATACCGAGTGTAAAAGTCGTGTATTTTTTTAGAATTAACCCTAATATTATTCATGAGCATTACTGCATTAATAAACAGACTATCCAATATAACTTAATATCATATGTTATTAACACAAAATATTGTAGTTATTAAATAATAATAAATTAATAACATAATTATCAAACAAGTTTTTAACGAGCTTGTTTGTGAACACAACTACATAAACACTAAACAAGTTTGTTCCCTAGCTTTAACAGTCAAAGTATCTAATTATATTCAAATTCTATTCATGTATTAAAAATATCGTATAATTTGTATGTGCTTAATAAACAATGCTCAAATGTGTTCCATTTATGTTTCATATTATGAATTTATGACATGTGAAAAATAAAAAAATATTCAATTGATCACCATAATTCTAGGTCCATGTGTTAAAAATTTAGTAAGTAGAATAGATTTGGAACATAAAAACTGGCACAGAAGAATGGAACTGCTAACTCGCCTCATTCATTTCTAGATAGAATATTGTATTTATTCATGATTCATGAGATGTCATTTTTTGAATGAGGGATACTTGTGTGCACCAATTGCACACGGTGCAATTGAATTCAATTTTAATTTGGATAATCATAACCTAGAACTTAGGTAATTTCACCCTCCATTTCTTTTTTCATTCTCAAACCCTGAACCCTAAATCCGAACCCTGAACCATGAACCCTGACCTATGAATCTGAACCCTGAATCATGAACCCGAACTCAAATCCTGAACCATGAACTCAAACTCAAATCCTGAACCATGAACCATTCGGGTCGGGTCCATTTTGAGTCCGAGCCTTGTTCAAAATTTGAAATATAGTGAAAAAAAAGACCTCTGAAATCTAATTATATCAATTATAAATTGATGCAAATGGTTCATATAAGTATTCATTTTTTTTAAAATTACTTTTTAATAATAAAATATAAAAACATAATCATAGTATGAAAACTTGGAGAAATACTATCAAAATAAGCAGAGAGAAAGATATATATTTTTAGTTAATTTGGAGGTGATAAAAGCAGACTCACGTGTTGTTCTTCCCGTTAAATACACTAATTAATGATTTAGTTATAGTTATTGATGTTATATTTAACTACCACATCATTTTATTTCACTATTATTTATAAAGTTTTCAGACGCAAGCGCCGAACACTACCATGTGCGCGTTACTCTTTTTTTTTTTGAAAGACGTTACTCTTATTTCTTCTTTTTACTTAAAAATATACAAACAAAAATAACTTTAATCTTTTTTCAAAATTTGACTTCTTTAAGTAACCTTTAATTTTAGGGTAAATCTTTTGTACACTATTCGTGAGGTACGACAAAGTATTATTTGCATTTAGGTGCACTGTTCATTTATAATACATTTTAAAATCATGCAATTTGTTATATCGAAAGGTGCAACTTATTTATATTGAACAGTGCAATTATTTTTCATATTAATGGTTGTATAGTTCACTGTAAATAAGTTGCATCTTTCAGTATAACAAATTGTATAATTCTAAAATGCACTATGAGTGCACGGTGTAACTGGATGCACATGAAACCCACTTGTATTGTACACCAACTAATATAAAAATAATTAATATTGTTCGGTGAGTATTTATACTAACAACTAATATTTTTTAGTAAAATTAGCTAATGTCGTTTAAAAATACAATTGCATTGCATGTTGCCCTTAGTACATACACAAATTTTTAACTGAAATAAAATCATACTCCTCCATTCTCAATTATATAGACTTGTTTTTCTTTGATGAATGTCTCAAATAGGTTTATTTTCGGAGTTTTATCAATTTAGGACCTGAAAATATGATAAATATATCAATTTAAGGTCTGCCTGAAAGATTTTTTCTATCGATTTAAGGTTTGGAAGATAGAAAACTATCAATTCAGGGCTTGGATGATAGAAACTATCAATTGATTTAAAAAAATAAAATTAACTAAATTGAATTTTCACAGTACAATGTGAAACCATAATAAATCATAAATGATGACAAACAATTGCATGTACGGTGGACACCAGACTATTCTGCAAATTTCCATAACAACCACAATGTGTAAGATTCCCCTCCCCAACCCAAAAAAAAGTTATTACAAAAGTGACCGGGTTTCGTGTTTACTCATGTGCATTTTAAAAACGTGCAATTATACAAAATAGAAATGTGCAACTATTCCAAACAGAAGCATGCAACTATGTTTTTATATTAATAGTTGCATTTTTCTATGTAAATAAGTCGCACTTTCAACATAACAAGTTGCATACTTCTAAAATGCACTATGAGTGTACGGTGCATCCGGACTTAGTCTACAAAATTATGTCATGTCAGTTTGAATTCATTAATCAAGAGAAGACCATGTGTTGGAACACCGAACACAGAATCATTTGCCATCCAGATTTTTATTTGTAAAAGAATTGAAACTCAATTCTGTTTTCTTTTTTTCTTTTTTTTTCCTTTAAGGAAAGGAATAATGAAATGACAGAAACCACTCAGTATGACTGTGAGAGTACAATAGACTAATGAGCACCGACCATGTAGTTGTAGGCAAATGAAATCAAATTTCAACAAAATTCCACCTAAATTCAAATCAAATCTCACATTTCCAATAAAACTAAACATGTCTCATGTGCAGGGTGTGATTTTCCCACTTTAAGAAATGAAACATCTTTGCTTTACAATGTCAAAAGCCACTGCCGTCGGGCTTGCACATTTAATTAAGGAATAATGCATCAAGAGCACCCGAATTGTCAATTTTAATTTCGAAATTTTTGAGAACTATTGTTTATTTTAAAAAGTTCTTGAATATACTTCCGTCGTCAACCGAAAGAGTGATCGTTTTCTTTATTTTTTTTAAAAAGAGATGATTTTCTTTATTTGTTTGTCTATAAAAAATGTGTTCATTCTTTTTATGAATACATTAATTTTATCCACACTCTCCAATTATCATTTAATTATTCAAATTGTCACTTTATTTTACTTATAAAAACCACTTTATTCATAAATTGACTCTACAATGCCCTTTACTTTTTTTTTGTGAGGAAGAGACGAGAAATTCCCCCCACCCGTGCTGTTGGCCCCTCAGCCGGGCGGGTTGTAAATCGAAGGATGTGCCCAAGTGGCAGACACTTGTGGGAGAGAGCCAACATGATTCAACCAGGACAAACCTCCATAATATTTCAATGGAGAATTTGTCCCACACGGGGTTTGAACCTGCGTTGTCGGGGGACTTCTCCCCACATCACCACAAGCCTTACCAACTTGACTATGCCCTTGGGGGCTACAATGCCCTTTACTTTATCTTAAAACATGTGTCCGAACAAACGAACACAATTTTTGTGGATATAGGGAATACATTTTTGTTTCATAGAACCTTTAAACTATTATTTTTTATTTTAAAAAGTCCTTAAATTATATAATTATTGTTTCATAAGGCTCTTTTTTGGCCACTCACGAGAGACTTTTTTGTTTTTGAGTTTGATTTGAATATAATTGTATTGAAGTTGGAATTATGTGTCAATATTAATGAAATATATTAGGACGATTTAGCAAAATTCATGAATTTATGTACCCAGAGCCTTTAAAAACAAAAATTAATAGGTTAAATGTCTTTAATTAATCACATTCCAAACTATAGGAATAGGATTGATTGCACATATAATTGTCCTCCAATTTGCCATCACTTAATTAATGCCCTCCAACCCTTCAAAACAATTTATAACATGATACACGAAATTGTATCCATACACAAATGATGTTAGTATCACTTCCTTTCTACCTCCCCTAAATGGTGAACAACATACATTTATTAATGCTTTTTCTGTAGAATTTGGGAACTGGTTTGGAATGTGTAGTCAAAATTCATTCAATTTGTTTGACTTATAAAAACTTCAAATTAATAAAATTTGAGTTACTTATTATTGTGTGAGTAGTTTATTTTAAATGAATTTAGAATTCATTTTACTATCTAGTCATGTAATCATATTAATACACGCAGTCACACACACATAGTAAAACACCCACACTTTCACATACATTAAACACAGACCAAGCAAATATGTGCAGTGCACACAGTGGAACACACTGACTTTCTCTCACACACCCTCATTATTTATCATTTTGTTAAATAAATAAGATAGATAAGAATTTAAAAAAACAAACATAAATGTTATAGTATAAATAATTTGTCTAGCAATTAATTTGAACTTCTTCCCAGCCCACACAAACCAAATCCAGACAAGACATTTGAAATGAGTGGATCTAAAATACAAAAAAATTCAAATCAATTCATTTCGAATTTTAAATCCCTAAATTCAAATAAGACCAAGATCACTTTTCCTTCCATTTCAACCATGAGTAACTTTCTTGTACATCAATTTGTACGATACAACTATACAAAGACTTTCATTAAAAACAACTAGTACCATTTTAAAATGCACTTAAGTTAGATGGTTCAACCAATTCTATAGTATGCACAGTCAATCTCTCAACCTGAACTAATTCAGGCATCAAGTAAATAAAGCAAAAAGGAAAGGAAAAATAGCAAGGAAAGTTACAAGAAATTAGATAACAAAAGTTAGGGGCAATTAAAATTACCGTAATACTGGACGGGGGGTGAATGTGTGTTTTTTTTATTTTACTTTTAATGAGACTTGTCTCCACTAATTCATAAAAAGTTTCATTAAGGACAAAATAGTCAATACACCACCTGAAATGACGGAAATATCCTTATCACATCGGGGTGAATCTGGTGAAATAGCAGCGTCCTTAAAATTATAGCATGGGGGATTAAGCAGCAATTAGAAGAAGAAAAATAAATAGATGGGAGGCAGCATCTGAATTGTTGGGACCTATAATAAACCAGATCCAGCATAGAATTACCTGCAAATTTTAAAGTAAGGTGCACCCTCTGACCATTTTACTCAAGCCTCCACATGTGATGCTGCTAACCCAACAGTCGTCAACACCCCCACCACTTGCAATTACAGCCCCCCACCCCCCACCCCTGTCTCTACACCCACTATATATTGTCCCACCACCACCCCTCTTCTCACACCTCTGCATGCCTACTTTCTCTCTCTGTGTCCCTCTCTTTCTCACTCTACAAAGGGATCAATCAGTATTAGTTTGAGGGCACATGGAGTATTACATGGATGAGAAATGGAAGCTATCCAAAGATGACAATAAGCATGGTTATTCTTCTTCAAGTAAGGCATCTATGTCAAGGAGTGTTTCACAAAAGGGGTCATCCAAGAAGAACCCTTTTAATCTATCAAGGAGTTGTTCACAGAAATGTGGTGGTGGTTCATCTAAGTCATCTCTTCCAAGAAGTTCATCACAGAGGTGTTCAGAATTCACAAGAAAGTGCAGTAGCATGGCCAAAGAACAGAAGGCCAAATTCTATATTGTGAAAAGGTGCATCAGTATGCTTGTGAGCTGGAAAAAGAATGGAGATTCTTGAGAAGGGTTTTCTTACATCTTGTCCTTGTTGATCCTTGATTCTCTGAGTGTGATGGATCTTGGGTTCTTTTTTGGAACCTGAACAAGTTTTCCTGCCATCCAAGAGAGGAGAAAAACAGCAAAAATTTCCTGAATGTAACTAGTTTGCTATTATGAGATGTAAGATACTATAAAGTTCATTGAAGATACAATCTTTAATCTTTTTATCTCTGTCTATCTATCTACATTGTGTGCGCATTGTTTGCTAGATCTAGACTAGATACAGTACATTCTTATCTTTTACTTTATCATTTTGTGGTATATGTGTTGCATATTTTCTCCAAGCATCTAGATTGTTGAGAAAGATTCTTTTCATGAATACAAACCAAGTGCTCTGTGCACAACACTGTGCCTTGAGAAAACAATGGGAATCTTCACAAGTACCAATAATGATGTTGTCCATATTGAAATCTGGCTCTTTCTAGCTCACATATTTTTGAAATTTTACTGTGATGTTATTATATATTACATATTACCTAGTACTGTCAAGCACTAAACATGGAGCTAACTTCACTTTTCCTGACAGAATCTATTTCTAATCCTAGCTAAGTTCTAGTATGACCATCTTATCTTGACTATAAGTCCTTTTCAAGACAACTTATATCTCAACCAAATCATATTTAATTTTGTTTCTTCTTGACATCTCTGATAGTCATGGTTATCTTGCTATGGTTACAGTTATAGGGCTTACACCCATTCCTGTAGAATAATCTATCTAATTGTGCATGCAAAATTCTTAAATAGATGTAGCAAAAATTTACTAAGTTCAGCCTTTGTGAGGTCTCCTTTGATCCTTTACATTTGTAAAAAGTAACTGAGGATTTGCAGCCCTTTCTTTCATAATAGAAAAACATGAAATATCAACAATAAGGTATCACAAACACCTATTTCAACCGTTATTAAGCTTATCAAGCATTGTTTCTAGCACATAATTTCTTGATGAATTAATGCCAAAATCTACTTATGCCAATTGAAATATTTACAGAAACTAAATCAAGTTTATATGTCTTTGGTATTGGATTCCATTTTCTAGATAGCCCCCACTACAACATATCATTGAAACGATAGAGTTATCCCATTTTCTTGACATTATTATTGAATTATGTGCTTCCAGCTAAAGCTGTAAGCGACCCAAAAATTATTGGAATCCAGTAAGAACAAGGACATAGGCCCTCTCAATATTGCTTTTTTTTGGTCGATATTATGATAGAACTAGTTGTTTCCAGGGCAACAAAATGTAAGCTTACCAAAAAATGTCGGGTTCCAATAATGCAAGAAACTCCAGCTGAACTTTACAAATCAAAAACTTCATGCCAACAATCTTCAATCAGTTGGGCAACGATCGTGCATCATGACAGCAGGGTATCGTATGGTTTTAAACCGGATTTTAACATGGTAGCAAGAACTTTTTTGGGCTTCATCCCATTTCCCATCTGCCCTTAAAACTTTGATTGTAACGTTATAACTAGCTACATTAGGCATCATATCCTTCTCAACCATTTTTCCGAGCAGCTTCAACGCTTTATAGGAGTTGCCTTCTCTGCAATACCCGTATATCATCGTATTGTATGTTACATCATTGATTTCAACTCCCATCTCACTCATTGATTTGAACAACTTTGATGCTTCTTTCATCTTTCCTTGATTACACCACCCTTTTATCAAGACACTGTAAGTCCAGATATCTGCAATTGAATTAGTCTTTTTCATGTAAGAAAGGACTTCCAGTGCCTTTTCCATATCATTGCGGGCAAAGAAATCAATTAAAATTGTATAAGTCACTTTTGATGGAGAAATGCCTCTCTGTTCCATCTCTTGAACGAAGTCCAAAACCTGCAATAAATTCTCACTTCTAGAGAATCCAGCAATCAACACATTGTATGTAATCACAGTTGGGGATAAACCAAAAGACTTCAGTTCATCAAACAAATTCAAAGCTTTGTCCAATTTACCAGCACGCGAGTACGCATCTATCAACATGTTGTATGTAATTATACTAGGGCTCAAACCACTCCTCTTCATATCACCCATCAATTTTCTTGCTTCTTCCACTTTCCTCTGCTTACACAATCCCTCAATCAAAATGTTGTAAGTCACAACATTGCATGCCATTCCTCTTTGACGCATTTCATCAAAAGATTCATACGCTTTGTGCATTTCACCATCATCACAATACGCTTTCAGCACACAGTTGTGTGTGTGCAAGTCAGGCAAAGCCCCTTCACTCTTCATCTTCTCGAAAAGCTCAAACCCATCTTTCTTCAAACCTTTCTTGAAAAACAACCTCACCATTCTTAAAGCACCCATCAATCAACGTAGTGTATACAACAACGTTAGGACTAAAACCCATCTTACACATTTTACTCAAAACTTCAAAACCTCTCTCCAAGTCATCATTCTCGCAGCAACCTTTTATCAAAATCCCAAAGGTGTACGCATCCAACCCAATTTTCCCTTTATTTTTCTCAAAAACCCACCAAGCTTTTTCAAAGTCGCATCCTTTTATAAGGCATTTCAGCACAGAATTCAAAAGAACCGCAGACGGCACAAACCCCCTCTCAATCATTTCATCGAACAGGTGAAGTGCACGCCCCATTGGCAACTGCGCTTTCACATGAGCTCTGATAATGGTTTCATAAACAAGAACACAATTGGAACACTTCGAATTGCTCGTCAAATACGGCAAAAGAGAAGTAATCGTGAATAACGGGGATGCAATTTTACCAGAGAGCAACTGCAGAACAACAGACTCAGTGTGCACGAGCATTCCGAAATAGAGAAGCTGGTGAATGATTACTGATACAGATTCACGAGTGTGATTGAGATTTGAGGAGGTGAAGATGGAAAGCGCTTTAATTGGCGGGACTTTCAGCATTTTGGTAAGGAGAGCAAGAACTTGATGTTTTGTTTCAGGCATTTTCACAAACAGGTTGTGGGCGAAATGAGGACTAGTCTAGTCCAAATTGACAATTTGATTGTGTTTTTAATAATGATTCCCTGACATTTTGATTGTGCTCCAATTTGACGTATGTTTCTCCATCGATTTCATTGGCAGAATATACGATTTCTTGGTACATGTCACTTTTCCATTCTCGTGTTTAGAATCTTTAGATAGCAGTCAACTCGCAAGAAAGGGAAAAATCTTAGCATACAAATGGGGTGCTACTATTTTTGGGATGGTCCTCTTTATTAAAAAAAAAATGGAGAAATGATTTAAATTTGAGCGTGTACTTTATAGAGCACGTTGCATTGATGAATGCCTGTAGCTTTCAAGAAAAAAAAATGAATAATACCTATACATCTATTTGATATCATGAAAGATTGATTTATTTTAAACAAAATCATACAAATTCTAGTTTGGTGTTTTCAAAAGGAAAAAAAATACTGGTGCACCAGTCCACAATTGGTGTAATTTGATTCTAAATTTAACCAAACTGGTTTTTTTTTTTTTAAATCATAAAAAAAAGAGTTAATATATAGTAAAATTGGTTCAATTTTTTACAGGTATGACCATTTATTTATCATGACTAATATGTTTTCGTAATATAGATTACACACTTCAGTTATCACTTCTAATACCGCATGTTGTAATATAAATCACACCGTTCAGTATTATGAGTAATACATTTTATAATAAAAAGTTACACCCTTCAGTTATCACAACTAATAATCTTTAATAATATAAGTCACACTCCTTAATTAATTTTATAGATTCTTGTGTGAAACTTCTTCCCCTATATTTAGTCTAAAACAAATTGAAAAGTACTATTAGTTTATCTATTGAAACGTATCAACTTATACGGAAAAAAAATATTAGATGTATATTGACTCAGTACCAATATGGTTCAGTCGGCAAAATAATATTATTGTTTATACGATAATTAACAGTTATTGGACTATGAAGCTTAATAAATAATTGTTTCACGTATATACTCATATATAAATTGTTTTTGGCAAATTCTCCCGTGCACCACATGCACCCTAAAAATTGGTGCAATGTAATTTTAGGAGTTCTTTTTCTATTTTTTTTTTGTTTTAGGTTTTTTTTTTTCAATTTAAGTTTTCTTTTAACTTTAATTTCAGTTTTATGGGATTTTTTTTTCTCGATCAGGACTCAAACTCGGCCAGAGTGGTTCATGGTTCACCCTGTCCGAATGGTTCATATATGATTTATGATTCATTGTTTAGGGGTTAGGGTTTAGATTGCATAGTTCATCCAAATTAAAATTGAATCCAATTTCATCAATCAGGAGAGTAACTCATTGCTTTTTTCTTTAATAATCGAATAACATTTATGGATAATAATTATAAGAGAAAAAAAAAGGAAAATAGCTAGATTGAAAAATAATGAAATTAAAACTATTCACAAAAATCTCAATTTCTTATTCGCTGATGCATGATCAGTAAAATCCAAAACAAATCCGAGCTTTCATTCAATTCATCTCAGAAAATCCAAAATTACAATGAAAAACAATAATACAAAACGGGAAAAAGGAAGTCCGAACATAAGTTACATGAATAACTCCAAAAAAAAAAGATTAAGAAAATGAGGATCAACATTTCGGAAGATCTGACGGTGGAGGAGGCAGCTTCTGGTTGGGCAGGTTTCCATTCAACACTATCCATGCCATCTTCAAACCCCAGCTCATATGCACTTCAAAATGACAGTGCATGAACCAAACACCCATATTCAACACATATCACATTAATTCTCTTTTAATTACAAGTTCAAGAAATCTAGAAGTATTAGGTGCTTAACTAAAAGGTTTTAGTTGTTTTACTAAAAGGTATTAGTTGGTCAATTTAACTGAACACTATCAATTGTGCACCATTTTCATGGGGTGCAACTATTAAAAGGTTTTAGTTGGTCGATTTCGCTGAACAGTATTAGTTGTTTCACAGAAAAATATTAATTAGTTGAGCACCAGTTGCACGGTGCAACCGAAAATCAAGAGGTAATTGTACCCGGATTATCGGCGCGGAAACGAAGAGCAGCCCATCCTCCAGAAGGAACACCAATGGTGTTCCTCTCAACAGGATCAACAAGGTTGAAATTCGAAGGGTCGTTTTGAGGATCAAAGTTTCCAAATCCTTGGCCCACAACAAAGAAGTTATAGCCATGAAGATGCAGAGGGTGGCTCTCTGCTCCAAGAATGCTAGTATCCTGCAGCACCACCTCCACCGTCGCGTTAAACGGAAGAACCACCACTTTCGTGCCATTTGCAACGACCGTATTGTTCGGTGGTGTGCCCGTGTAGTTGAACTGGATCAAAGGAACGGTAGGGAAATCCGCGGTGAAAACGCCGTTATTTTGTCCCCAAAAGTAGCTCTGGAGAAGAGCAGTTGTAGGGGTTATAAAGGATATGTTGTTAACTGATGCTGCAAAATTTGAGCCATTAGGCCCTTGACATGTTTGGTTTATAGGGCAAGGAGTGCTCCCTAAACCAACTGTGAAGAAGAATTTTCGGTCGACATTTTGTGGGACATTTGCTGGGAATTCCGCGTTTGCTAGACTGCGAAATTTGCTGCTGAAATTGGCGACGAACGAGGTTCCGTTGATTGGTGGGAGGAATGGGATTGGGGTGTTATGTGTCTTTTTGAATGGGAGTTTGTATTCAAGAATTGAGACGACTGTGGAATTGTCGAAAGTGCCCTGGCCTGTGAAGTAAGGCCTAGCAGCCATCAAGAATGTGGTTTTCGTGGGGTTTGTTTTCATCTTGAGAAGTACGTTGGTCGTTTGTCCTGGCGCGATTACGAGAGTGTCCGTTTTGAATGGCTTCAAGTAGACTGCGTCAGCTTCGACTACGGTGAATGTGTGGTTTGAAATACTAAAAAAGAGGTCGTCATTGAGTGCAGCGTTGATAATTCGAAGCATGTATGTCTTCCCCGGTTTCACCTTCAGCTTGAAGGTATCTACATAATATATAAAATGAGGCAAAGTATGTGTATTTTAAACAGTATTAGTTCTTTCACTAAAAGGTATTATACCGTTTGCTGAACAATTGTAGAGCGGACCAGGGAATCCATTGATGGTGTACGCGTCCGAGACGTTGGGCCCGCCTCCGTTCTGAAGAGCCTGGCTGATAACTGCCTCTGTATCAGCATTCCACCATTCTCCTATACATCAAATTTGAGCACATAATCAACTTGTTTATCATTCTTTGAATGATCAAGAAAAGAGAAGAACTCACCAAAGATGATTGGAACCTCCCCGTGAGGCTTAGGGAATGGGTAAGAAGTGTTCTTCATAGGAAGAATTATAATCGGGCCGTAAACGGTGGCTCTCAACCATGAGATATGAGCATGCCAGAACAGAGTTCCTCTCTGTCCTACAATGGTGAAGTTGTACGCGTACCTCTGCCCGTTTTGGATAGGACATTGGGTCACATATGCTGGTCCGTCTGCCCATCCGCTCAAAAGCTGTCGAATTCCATGCCTGGTTTCATAGGCCGACGTATTAATATACATAAAAACTAAACTATATGATTGAAGAGTTGGTCTTATGTAATATAGCAACTAATACTTTTGAATGTAACAACTAATACTGTTGTGAAATTTGGAAATGTGTGGTACCAACCAATGAATGCTGACATTGTTGGCTACGTTGTTAGCCACCTCTACCACGACTCGATCACCTTCCCTTGCGAAAACGGGAGGGCCGGGAAACTTGCCATTTATAGTAATGATGCTCTTAGTCTGGCATAATCTGGTCACATTATGCAATTGCACCTGCAAAACATATGTATGAACTCGTTACGTATTTCTTGAAACTATGTGTGTTGTGTGAGCAAGTGATTGGGGAGTTACGTTGAAGTGGTAGTGTCTCGTTCGTCCTGTTTGCTGCGACGAAACAAACTCAATAATCGAGAGGAAGCAGACGAAACAAGCGAGAATAGATGAGGCCATGTGAGTGAACTACTTGTGTGAGCTTATGGAAATGCAGCGAGGATTATTCACTTATATATAGGTGACCATTAACCAGAAATTTAATTTATACTGGAGTATATGTTATGTAATTGAAGATTATACCTAAAGAAAAATGTAGCAAGTGTAGATTGATACTATACCAACTGTTGGACCCAAGATTACTTTTTAATTAACCTATGGCAACCAGTGTAGATTAAGTGATCATCATTTGATTGGACATTCTCCCTAATGTTTACAACCCCTTTTTCATTTAATTTTTTCTTCATTTTTTATGGGATTTTGTTATATGTATACTTAAGTGAAATAAAAGAATGATATCCATGATAGTTAAGAGTGATCCAACTGATTCTGTAAGTATAGTTATGAAACTGCTAATCTTGTTGATTAAGACACTAGCTACCACCAATTATGTGCATCGTTTTTCGCTTTAAGGCTAGTCGATTAAACCATGTTCCTATGATCCTATCATTTTCTTATTGGACTGATAAGAGAGTAATAGATATCGACATCTGATCCACCTTAATTTCATTTAAAAAGAGACGAAGTGAAATAGCTCAAGCGGTTAGAGTATTAGTACTATTTATGCCGTGGGGTCATTAGTTCGAGTCACCATTTTGCCCGATAAAAAAAATATCATTTAAAAAGATAATAAATAAGAAAAAGACGAGGGTCTTCATATATTAGTTTTACTATATACAATGATTCACCATAAAGTACAAATATAAGACAAAAACTTTTATGCACTAGGATTACAGTACAATCTAAGTACATTTTCAAATCAATTAATTTACTAAAATGTTTTAGTATTATAATATTAGAATATTAATTATTTTCACTAAAAAAAATATAAGTTGTGTAAAGTTTCACTATACCAACTGTTATATAAGAATGTTACCCAAAATCTAAATCTTTCGTGGAATACAATGTTTTACTAATATTTTAAGGTTGGAAGTTCACTTTATGCTGGATTTCACAATCATTACATATACAGAACTAACTTATGTAGTTGCACCAACTACGGATTTTGTACCAAACTCTTGTCTTATCCACAGGATATATTTTTTATTTTGCAATGTTGTCAAATAATGTGATCACTTTTTCTTTTCTAAGACTACCTTTATCAACAAACACCCACGATCCAATTTTCTAATAAATAATTCATTTCTCTCTCCTCAACATATATAACTTACAACTCAATCAATCTTCATCTTTTTCATACTTTATCAACAAACACCCACAACTCAATCTCTTAATAAAATAATCTTTCTTTTTTATTATTTAATAATTATATTTATCTATAATCAATTTTTATTATATTAATAAGATGATATATTAAATTATTTGATATTGAAAATGCGTAACTATAATAAAAAGAATTACCATACACTTAAAATAAAATTACAATCTCAATAACAAAATTTAAATTACAGAAATTTAGATACAAAGCTATAAATAAATATATCAAGTTACAAATAGATGTGCAAAATACAACAATGCGGAAGATTAAATTACATATTTAATCATCAATACCGAATTTTTCCCATATATGCTCAATCAAGTCGTTTTTTAGAGCAATATGAGTTTTTCTATTGCGAAGTTGTTCCCTATTAATCATATAAGTGGATAGACTTGCAATGCGTTCTCTAGAGTATTCAAAACCTTCACCACCAGTGGGATCATCCATAAAAAAATATGTGGGATCATGATAAGTTTGGTACGTGTCTTGTTCATCCTCTACTATCATATTGTGCATGATGATACAAACTATCATAATTCTTCCCATCAAAAGCTTATCCCAGACAAGACATGGACGTCGAAGAAATGCGAAACGAGCTTGTAGAACTCTAAATGCTCGTTCGACATCTTTTCGCACAGCCTCTTGGTGTTGAGAGAAAACGATTTGTGCTTTCTAGTCTGGAGAAGTAATTGACTTAACAAATGCAAATTTCATGAAGGATATATGTCATCGCTTAGATAATATGCTCTATCATTTTCCGACCATTCACGATATAACTAACCTTTGGTGCTCGACCTTCCAAGACATCACTAAAAACTGGAGATCGATGGAGTACGTTAATATCATTGCACGTACCTGGTGTTCCAAAGAAAGCATGCCATATCCATAAGTCATATGATGCAACAGCTTCCAAAATGATTGTTGGCTTTCCACTTCTCCCCGTGATATTGCCCAAATTTGCAAGAGGGGACAATTTTTCCACTCCCAATGCATGCAGTCAATACTGCCTATCATGCCCGGGAATCCACGTTATTCCCCGACATAGAGCAGTCTTGCCAAATCTTGTTCATTGGTTTTTCTGAGGTACTCGTCGCCAAAGCAGGAAATGACGCCTTCTACAAAATTCATGAGACCTTTGTTACAAATTGCACTCATTCGCAAGTATTCATCAACATCATCGGTTGATGTACCATACGCCAACACCCTCATAACTCCAAAGACATTTCAGAATGGTGAAAGACCTTGTCTACCCGCAGCATCGTGTCTTTGTTGAAAATATTTGTCTTTGTCGTAATTTCATCCACTATACGAAGGAATAAAGATTTTTGCATACGAAATCTACGTCGAAAGATTTCAGGAGTATATGTCGGATTGCCAACAAAGTAGTCGTTCATCAAACGTTCCTCACCCAACTCGCGTTCCCTTTCACAATGCCTTCTTCTAGCTCTAGGAGTGGGATCTCCTTCGTTCAGATTAAGATTGTTTAAGAGCATATCCTCGATAATGCGATCAATTTGACGATTTTGGTGAGTAATTCGTTCTTCCCATTCATCAAATTCGATGAAATTGAAAGAATCGAACTTGAATCAAGTATTCACCGATTGATTTTCATTGAGAGACATTTGAGAAGTTGAATGGGTAAAACTATTTGATAAAAATTATATTTGAGAGGATTTAGTGTAAGTTTGATGTGGTTTCAAAGAGAATATATAGATACAACTTCAATAATGTGTAATCACTATTTGGCATGTGAATTGGTTCAAATGACAAGTTCTCGTGAGTGGGTGTGTCATAACAATAGACAAGTTCTCGTGAGTGGGTGTGTCATAACAATAGACAAGTGGTGGCAACAAGTTTCTAGGTCTCGTGGGTGTGTCATAACAATAGACAAGTTCTCGTGAGTGGGTGTGTCATAACAATAGACAAGTGGTGACAGCAAGTTTCTAGGTCTCGTGGGTGTGTCATAACAATTTTCAATAAAGAGCATGCTCCTTCCACCTTTTATGCATCAGACAAGTAAATAGATAATGGACTTGATCAGGTGATATGACTCATCACTATTTTACTTAATGGAGTACATTTTTCTTTTTTTAGTAAAGACAAGTGCATGTGAACTTCAATAATGAAAAAATAGATAATGGACTTTGTCAGGTGATATGACACAACTTTAATAAAGAGGAGTAAATGAGAATGAAAATTACAACCACTCAGTTTCATAATTAAAATCACACAAATTAAAAACCTTACATGACAATAATTAAAAATACATAAAGTAAATTACATGACAGTAAATAACATTAACTAATAATTAAAAAATGCAATCAAACGGAGTTTCATTTCTTCTTCTTCTGGGGTCAGGTGATCTTTCTCCAACAATGTCTTCAAAACAGAGTGCTTCATCTTTTCTCTCTCCAAATCCATTCTCTCTTTTCCAAGTTTACTAATCACTTCAACTTCAGCAACTCTTGTGAGTCTCAATTGACGAATTTCTTCAGCAACTTCAGTATCAACAAAAGAATATTGTGATGTCTTCCCTTTTCCTTTTTTTTTCGCCTTTGCCTTATCTCTACCTGTAGGACGTGAAATTGTTGAACCACCACTGCCTGGAGTTTCTGGATTAGTGGGGATCGAATACGCCCCATCCTCTAAGGTCCTTGATCTCTTTGAGCTGCCACCACTTTCTTCATTATCCTCGTTGTCTTCAGCACGAACACGTGTTGAATCGCGGTCTAAATTTAGTTCCCACTTGGGATGTTTACACATAACTTCATTAAAAACTTGCAAGTCCCCAAACTTTGGGCCCTTTACGGAGTAAATTGATTGAGCTTCACTCTCAATATCTTGTTCGCTCATTCCACTTCTTTTACGACCATATGCCTCTTTGTAAGCGGCAATCCACTTGCTAGCATTTATACTAAGTCGATTGTAACGACCTTTTAATGAATCTCTATTTCTTGCACTAATCTCCCCTGGATTTTCTTTTCGAGCTTCGTCATACAAGCTTTGAATTCGTGCCCACAGTGAATCAGCCTTTTAATTTTTGCCAATTATTTTATCTTCACTGGCAAAAATCCAAGACGACATTAAGGCTATATCTTCTTTCACAGAAAAAGTAGCTTTTCCCACCTTTGAATTTGTATCTTTGAACAAATTGCGATAAATATTTTCTGATGTTTGGACATTTTCAAAGCTAGGAATTTGGTTCAAATTCGGAGAAAATTGAGAGTATTGGGAGCTTTGATAATCTTCCGGATTAAAAAAAGATTGAAATTTTGGATAATTTTGGGAGCTTGGATAATTTTGGGAGTTAGAAAAAAAATTTAGATGATTTGGATCCATGATAACAATGATAGAAATTAGAAGAGAAAAAGAAGAATATGAGATTGTGATTCAAAATGTATCAATATTGGTCTCTATTTATAGAGAAAAAAAATTATGAATTTTGATATAATTTTTTTTTTACGGATAATATATTAAAATATAAAATATAATAATTATCTAATAAATATTATATGGTGCAATTAAAATGTGACATGTGGCGAGTGGGATCAGCCAAAATTTTTGAGAACCTTGCCTTGAACCAATTCGCCATGGAGAACGGTTCATGCGAATTAGCATGAATTTTGATTTTTTTTTTTTTTTTTGTCTTTTTCCTCACAAGTTCACATGAACTCATCCGATAAAGATAGTCTAAGCTATTTGTAGACTACTCAAAGCATTGCAAAAATGCAAGCAAGCATGCACAGTTTCACCAAATTAAAGAAGGTACAAGAAAAGGGCATTGCAACATATATTGAGATAGTAAAAAGGATGAAAGTATAGATGCACAATTGATAATAAACATCAATGATTTAAAATGATAAAACAGTAAGGGCCCGTTTGGCTAGTCCCATATCATTACAACGGCTATTATTCCTAGGCAGAGGATCACAGCCAAGAACTTGAAAAAAGGAGAGTCGAAGTAGCACTTTTTTTGTGGGTTGAAGCCTTTAGTATTAAATGGTTGATGGCTACATAGACGAAAACTCCACAGGCGAGCGACATTGAGATTGCGTAGATCCAATCGGCGGTACTGCCTTGGGTCGTGGCATTGAGAGCAATACCTATTCCCACGCCGATGGGGCTTGAAATAGCGAAGGCGAAGGAGTAAGCTATAGTGGCTAAAAATGGCCTCTTTGGTATCATCTTTAGAAGTGCAATGCCCATTGCTATGGCTGCAAATACCTTGTGAAGTGAAATTGTCCATAGGTTTCTCCATGCATCACTCTTGGTATCTGTGGAATTACACAAAAGTTAATGTAGCAAATTAATTTTGAGTTCATCTCGTGTAAAATAGTTGTATATGCATATGGTTCGCAACCATAACTTTATAATAAACAACTAATACCTTTTAAGGAACTAACTAATACTAATAAACTGACATTTAATTTTAAATGAAATAATTAATACTCCCTCCGTCCCAATCTTAATTGTACATATTCCGTTTCGGTCCGTCCTAATCTTAACTGCACATTTCCTTAAATGGATATACTCACTTTAACTCACACCCTTCAAACACACACTTATTTACAACATACCACTCATTCGTACCCTTAACATTTTATCATTTTATCACCTTTAATAAATATTATCCTACTCTTCAATAAAGAATTTCCAATACTACCCTCAACACTTTATCACCTAAAATACTAATAAACAACTCTTTCTTAAACTCCGAGTACACAGTGTATGTGCGGTTAAGATTGAGACGGAGGAAGTACTATTTAAAAACACATTCAAAATGCAAACATGTGGCATGGGAAAATTGGTTTATATAAGACTTAACGGTTAACTATTCATGATTTGTGACTAACTTAGTTTTCAATATGCTTAATAAAATTTTCCATCGTACTGCACATTGCATGCAAAATTACACACTTTTATGTGAAATTTGTTCATAATATGAGGTTGGGTTTTTTCATTGAATAGTATTACTCGTTTCACTACATATCAATCCTCGTTTGCACTAAGCAGTATAAGCTATTTTCTGTACACAGTACCCCCTGTTTTCACCAACTAGTATTACTCGATCAGTATCCGTGGTTCTCACTAAACAATATTACTTATTTCTACTAAACAGTATCACCTGCACCCCAGTTTCACACTACGAACAAGTTTCACCGCATGCAAAATAGTATCTAAAATTACCTGCAACTCCAACAGCAATGCCCTCAAAAACAGAGTGAAAGCACAAGGCCAATATAAGCAACACACTATCCCCAACCGAAGAAGTCCTGGCCAAAACCGGGTGGTGGTGCTCCGCCTTATCTCCGCCCTCCACGTCCACCGTCTCCCCCTCCCTCACCACATAAGCAATCACAGTATCAGCCAACATAGTCAAAACATACCCTGCACACGCCAACATGTACGAAAAAGGGTACGCTTTCTCCGTCAAATCGCCGAAAGTTTGAGTTGCATCGCTCAAACAATGCATGAGAGCCGTCCTCAAGAAAACGCCGCCGGTAAAAGTACGGGGATACCCCTCCGGCGAATGTGGTGACGAACATGATTATTAGGCACCATATTTTCACCAGAATTAGACCTTTATTGTGTAGGCTTTTTCCGGTGGTGTCTCCGGCGGCCGTGGGGGGCTCGTCGGCGTGGTCGTGTCCTCCGTGGCTTGTGATATCGGAGAATTGGAGTAAAAGTATTAGTGTGATTAGGAAAGTTCACTTGAGAGAAGCCATGGGAACTATTTGGTTGTGTTTAATGTACATGTATGTAGGAGAAATTTATACGTATCATATATGTACTGGTATTTTTTTTTCTTTTTTTGTAGTACAGGTTGGCTTTAATTTATAAAAAAGTGTACTGCACAAATTGAAGAATGCAGTACGTATTGTGACATTCGGCTGATTAGGTAGAAGGATGGATGCTCCATGAGTTAATATCGAGAATTGTCTGTCTTTTTTTTTTGAGAGTACATAATCAAATAATAAGATTTGTGGTGATGTGGGTAGAAATTCTCCTACAATACAAGTTTGAATTCCATGTAAACAAAATTTTCATTAAAATATTATGGAGGTTTGTATTGAGATTGAATTTTGTTGGGTCTCGTTTCTTTCTCACAAAAAAAATTGAAAAAATAACATAATACAAAATTAAAATTGAACTCTGATGATTCTTGATATTGAGTTCGTGAATTTTTGAGAAAGAAAAAGCATGTGATAAAAAAGAAGAATGTGAAAATAGAAAAATGGACGTTGCACAATCTCTCTTAAATGTGCTCATTCTCTTAGTGAGATTTACGAATTGAAATGTTGAGATCTAAGTTCATTAATTAGTTAGTACACAAGAATTATGTTGGGAGAAAATGTATGCGTGTAGTTAACATCAAGAAATTTCATTGAACAATTATTAATTCGGCAAATTGACTTTTTCTTCCGGCAATAAAAAATTGTTATGATCACGAATTCACGATAGAATTTGAAATATTTAATTAACACACTATATGGTGCACGGATTAATTAAGACGTAATATCTGTATTTTGATGCAAATTCCGGTTGAATTTTTCTGTCACAGAACCAATGATGATCGAAGGAATGACGTGACACGTGATCAAATGTTTGAAGGGAAAATTACTAATTGCTATAAAATTTGGGATTAACTTACGAATAGGTACAAAATTGATTGCATATACAGTTAAAGTTGTATACGAAAACACAAATGTACATATGTATATACAATCATTTTGTATCTATTAGTAAGTTACAATCCTAAAATATATTTATCAATAAGTGTCAAATGTTTGAAGAGAGAATGAAAAATAAATTTTCTCAGCAACTTCCTCAGTTATACATTGCGCCCATTAATCATCATTCATCTAATTCTTACCAACTAATATGTTGCTGCTCCATATACATGGACCCCAATATTAGTCAACTAAATAAAATTGCCTTCGGAATAATTTTTTTTAAAGAGAAAGGTTACTTGATCAAATTCTTCGATTAGAAAGTGCACAAAATAATAAAAATAATGTTGCATTGTCGTGTTAAATTTTAGAATTCAATTTTTTAGTCCTTTGATCGACTATAGCGGATTAGTAGTCGATTTTGATAACTAACATGATGAAATTAAAAATATATATATACCATTTTAACATGCTTGGATCCCCTGTTCCAACCCCATATTTCATCTACTGTTATATACATTAGATTAACGACACGTGTACAAATACATGTATAATACCATAACATAACTACTTAACTTATTTAAAAAATGATATTAACTTAAGGAAACTAATTAAGATTTTCAAAAGAATGACGAAATACATGCTATTATGGCCGATTCTTTTTTTACTTTTCCTTAAAATAGAATAGTGGTAGGAAAATTAGGGGTGATGTATTGGTTGTGGAGTCTGTAGGATTTTTTTAGACTTTCATAGTCTGGGGGTATTCAATTTGGATTTTCAAAAGTCTTTAAAAATCCTGAGGTATTCAATACGGATTTAAAGTCTTAAAAAATCTTTAGATATTCAACAGTCTATGAATTTTAATACTCTATGGATTTTCTTTGATTCTCTTCCAAAAATATAAATAGATTTCACTATTCAAAATCTCTTCTAACAACCTGAAATTTCTACGTATTCTCTCAAAGCTAAAAAAAAAAAAAACGAGCGCCACACTTTTCTCCATTGTCTTCTACAAACAATGAACTCATCAATTCAACCACTGAAATCATCATCTCCCCAATTCCAAAAATGAAACCCTCATATCTATGAAATTGTTTTTTGTGCGAAACCCAAATTTGGATATGAAAATACCTGGATTCCTCGATAAATTGGTAGTTCTCAATTTTTAATTTCTTTATGCAATTTCTTGGGTTCTCTATCCCTCTCAAGAATTTGGGTTCTGGAATTGCAGGGTAGTATTAGATGCAATTAAAATTTGTAATTATTAAATCGAAATTGAATAAGAGTTTTTTAGGTTCTTGATTCTCTACACCATGCTTATTCTCTGTAATTTGAATTTTTGCACCATGCTTATTCTCTGCAATTGACGAATTAGATTCAATTTTTGATTCATATGGTTCTGCAACTTTTGGGTTCTTTCCAGAATCGGTAAAAAAAAAAATTGGGTTCTTTGCAGAATCACTAATATACAAATGTGTTCTATATACATTTGTATCAATAGTTCCAGCGCCGGAGTCTATGGAAATCCATGTAAATCAATAAAAAAAAGTGTATTTCATAATCCTGCAAGTCTATGAAAATCCATGTAAATCAATAAAAAAAAGTCAATTAAACTCTGTGTGGAGTCTATGAATTTAAAAATTCCCAGGATTTTTTAAAGTAAAAAAAAATCCAATAGAATCATAATTGAATACACACCCCATAAATGAACACACTCATTTTGGGGGTAAAAGCAGAGCTTTATCGTAGCTCTGTATATTATTTCATCTCAAAAGTTCAAGAAGAATTACAAGAGATATTTGTAGAAAAGCAGATACTAACAACTAGTAACCAATACGACTGCGTTTTAGATCTAAAAATATCAAATAAATGGTTGAGCATTTTTATTAGAAGAATGCGACTTCAGTGGATATACTCTTCACCCCCTCCTCAAGTTGGAGATGGGTAATTGAGAAAACACATCCCCAACTTGGACACCATAAAACGAAAATGACTCCCGGTAAGAATTTTAATAAATGAATCAGCAATCTGCTGCCCAGATGGTATATAAGAAGGAAGAACAAAACCCTCCTTGTATTTGTCACGAATAAAGTGACAATCAATTTCCAGGTGTTTAGTCCGCTCGTGAAAGACCGGATTTGCAGTAATGTGCAACGCTGCCTTGTTGTCACACCACAAGGATATTGGTTTAGGAATAGACACCCCAAAATCAGTAGCCAAATATGTGAGCCATTGCAACTCACAAACTGTAGTAGATAAAGCCCTATACTCGGCTTCGGCGGATGATCGAGACATAGTGGTCTGTTTCTTGCTCTTCCAAGAAACGAGAGAACCACCAAAAAAAGATGCAGTAACCAGTAACAGAACGTCTTGTGTCTTTACATGTCGCCAATCGGCATCACTATACGCCTGAAAAGAAAGAGATCCATTGTTTGGATAAAAAAAGCCAAGACAAGTACTTGAGAAGATGAAGGGAGGCTGTCCAGTGATTAGAACAAGGTTTGTTCACAAATTGACTGAGTTGTTAAACATGATACGCCACATCAGGCCTCGTCATATTGAGGTATAGTAAACGACCAATCAACTGCCTATAACGATCAAGATGAGGAAGAAGGTCCCCATCCTTCTCCCGTAAGTGAAGACCTTGTGGCAATGGTGTAGCAACCGGAGTACAGTCCATGAAACCAGTATCGTGAATAATATCCTGAATATACTTGTTTTGACACAAGTAAGTTCCTTTTGATGTTCGTGCAATCTCCATACCAAGAAAGTATTTTGCCATCCCCAAATCTTTAATAGTAAATTCGGCATCCAAAAAACCCTTCAACTCATGAATGAGAACCGGATTTGAACTTGTAAGCAAGACATCATCTACGTAAACCAACATCGCCAAGAAATGTCCACCTCTGTTCATAGTAAACAAACAGTGGTCATGCTTTGATTGTGTTAAACCAAAGATAGCAAGCTTAGAACATAGTTCGATGTTCCACTCCCGAGATGCTTGTTTAAGACCATAGAGGCTTTTCAATAATTTGCAAACTTGAGGAGATTCACCTTTATTATACCCCTGAGGTATTTGCATATAAACCTCTTGTGATAAATGGCCATGTAAGAACGCGTTATTAACATCAAGTTGATGAATTCCCCCTCCATTCAAAGTAGCCAAAGATATAAAAAACAGCACAGTTACCATCTTCGTTGCTGGACTGAAACAATCAAAGTAATCCACTCCATGAACTTGAGTAAATCCCTTTGCAACCTAACATGCCTTATACCGTTCCACCGAACCATCGGGCTTCCTCTTTATTTTAAAAACCCACTTACAACCGATTGCTTTCTTACCTTTGGGCAAAGATGTGATTTCCCATGTGTTGTTTAACTCCAATGCATGAAGTTCCCTTTGCATTGCCTCTTTCCAAACTGTGTGTTTACAAGTTTCTGAATAAAATTGAGGTTCCTTTTTATCTGAAATTTCAGCAATAAAAGCCATAAATGGTGAGTTAAAAACATCATGTGTAGTAGCAGTTGCCTCACAAATATAATCTTTCAACCAAGCTGGTTGCACAGATGGTCTAGAACTCCTTCTATGAGGTTGATCAGTAGAAGAAGAGGTATGAGTATCACCTAAAGAGCTTGATACACCATCAAGAGTATCAGGTGTAGAAGCTATATCACTAGAAAATGGAAAGACCTTTTCAAAAAAGGTAACATCTGTTGGTCCCGGTGCAAACGAGTCTTACACGTGTATGGGGGGGGAATACACGTGTTCAGTGTTTTTAAAACTTTTTCTTTACTTGAGGTCACTTTTGGGTCGATGTGTCGATGATTTGGTCCCGAGAAGCACTGATCGCTCTCGAGTCAAAGTCTACCCGAGACAAAGATCCTGAGAAATGCTTTCCAGATATACCTCAAATAATCCCAACCGATCCCGAAGCCAGAGATCCCGAGTCGCTGGATCGGATAACTAACTTATTGAACCCCCCCGTAAGAGTAAGTTCGGTTTGGTAACTATCTGTTCTAGCTACTCAGATGTGCGGAATGGTTGGCCCTTAGTTTATACTCGTTTTAATGCTTTTGCTGAAAACCTTCCTTTTTAATGGAATAGTGATTAGGCTGTGATTCAGTTCAGA
This sequence comes from Stenogyne calaminthoides, assembly GCA_037126765.1. Taxonomy (NCBI): domain Eukaryota; kingdom Viridiplantae; phylum Streptophyta; class Magnoliopsida; order Lamiales; family Lamiaceae; genus Stenogyne; species Stenogyne calaminthoides. The sequence continues at coordinate 30,628,612 of JBBCBC010000014.1, forward strand.
TGCAACTTCAGTGGATTGATTCCAACTTAATATCAGTGAAAATATGCTTTCAGTTTAAAGATATGCAACAGTTAATCAAAGCAATACAGAAAGCAAATAACACAACGAAGTTATAGTGGTTCGAGACTCAAGCTCCTACGCCCACTCTCCCCCCGATCTCTTCAGAGAAATTCACTAATCACTTCCTAAGGTTTTCTGACTACCTCTGTAGTTTACTAACCTTTCTATTTTGAGCTTTCTGACTACCTCTGTAGTTTACTAACTCAAAACACACACAAGCTTTCTGACTATCCAAGATAGTTTACTCATTTCTTCTCTAGAGCTTTCTGACTACCTCCTTGTAGTTTACTAACTCTTTACAACTCCAATCTCACCAACAATCACACTCAAACTACCTTACAAAGGGTTTGGGGTTTCTTGGTTGGTTTCCAACTAGGATGATATATCCTTTACAATTAAGAACAATGCAAAGGCTAGGATATCTCGACTAAGCTTTGGATATATCTTATCAAGCTAGGCTTAGTGGAATAAGCTCTCTTCGAAATAAAGCACTTGGGAAATTCTTGGGTTTTCGAGTGCTTCAACTTGCAAAAATAAGTTTGAGCTCTTGAGTTGCTTACAAATTTCCCGTAACCTTCAATGTAGATGGTCACAAGTATTTATAGGCATACACCAAGGTCACTCTTGAAAAACTATCCATTGGAAGAGATAGCTTCGTGAGTTTCCTCTTATGGTGTGTGATGAACGGCTATATTTAGGGTTTGAGACTCCCTAGCACGTTTTAGGTAAACTGTTTTTCATGTAGCTGGTCATCACTTTTTGCAGTCTGGAACATAGTACTACTGACATGTTTCAGTGACCTGTCGCTGTCAGTGTCAGTAAGGTACAGTGATGTCTTCTTCTTTTTAACTTTTGTCTCCAGATAAAGGTAGACAAACACAATGGCTCTTTTTGGTTACTATCTCTGAGTGATATAACCTTAACAACACTTTGTCTTAGTTCCTTTTGTCTGCATGAGAATGTCTTGGGCAATATCTATTTTTCTTAGGAATCGCGTTCTTCTCAGTATTGAATCCTTCAAATAGATATTTGCAGTGTCTCGGAACATTCAGGTTTATACTGAGCATTCAGTACATTACTGAGTCTTCAGTAATTACTGTGCCTTCAGTATCCTTCAGTCTTCAGTCTTCAGTCTTCTGCGTCTTCAGGGTCTTCTGAGTCTTCTGAGTCTTCAGTGTCTTCTGAGTCTTCAGTGACTTCTGTGTCTTCAGTGTCTTCTGAGTCTTCACAGATATACTGACTGATATACTGAGTCTTCATGCTGAGTCTTCAGTTTCTCACTGAGTCTTCAGTATCTTAGTTTCTCACTGAGTCTTCAGTTTCTCAGTTTCATACTGAAACTTCAGAAACTTCAGTTTCATACTGAAACTTTAGTTTCTTCATAAACTTACTGAGTTTTCAGAACCTATCCTGATCTATATCTGCTGACTATACATTTTGCAGATAACATCCTGAATACTCTAAAACTGAATCCTGACTCAACTATCAAGATTATCCTGAACATGTCATACTCAGGGGTTTTGGGATCTAATCAAAATCATTCTTTATTAAATTCATCTCCCAACAATTTTCCCCTTTTTGTTGATGCCAAAACCTATCTTGTTACAAAACACTTAACCTATACTCAGGTTTCAGTTTTACCTATTACAAGATTGGTATATCTCCCAACAATTTCTTCAGTAATGAATTTCTAAACAATTTCATCACCAAATAATAAGTCTCCCAACAATTTTCTCAGAGACAATCATTCAGGCATATCAAAGGTAAAAACATGTAAATTAAGATAATGAGATATTATCTTTTGAGCATAAATGATAAAGTTTCATTGATGATAAGTAGACAGTTACAAGTTACAATGAATCTTATCTGAAAAACAAAAACAAAAAGACAAAAAGATAAAGGATTACATGAATATTCTGAGTCTTCATCTTCGGTCTTCTTTTGCTCTTCTGCTCGGGCTCTTCAGTTCTGATCTTCCACCTCATCAGCAGGCACTTCAAGGTTGAACATTCCATAATATCTTCTTTTCAGCGCATCTCTTTCTTTAATGATATATGGATTGTTCCCTGTCAGGCCCAACTGAGTGGCGTACTGAGCAATTTCTTGAGAAATGGCTGCTTTATTTACCAAGCCATTTTCAAGTCTAGGAGGAGGGTAAGAGTATGGACCGGGGGCTGTTATCTGCACCTTCCCTTCATCCGCAAGATTGATCCATCCTTGAAGGTATTTTGGATAGAAGGTCAGGAGATAGTCAATGAACGCCTCATTGGGATCTGAGCTTTCTCCCCTCCATTCTCTGAGCACATCATAGTAAAACCAAAAGGTTCGTTTAATCTCTTCCCATGCATCGTTGAACTGGATTGGCATCCACTTGTCAACATGCGGCCATTTCTGTGTTTTAGTGTTCCCTCTCCTCTTGCTCGCGAACCTCTTGAAACCACTCCTTCTCTTCTGCTCTTCTTCTATCTTCTTTCTGGTCACGGGCACACCAGAAACAGAAGCAGCAGTTTTCTTAGCTTGCTCAATTTGGAGTGTTTTCAGAGCACTTCTAGTGTTGAAGACCTTCTTCTGGGGCACTTCCTCAGATTCTTCAATATCCTGAATCAGCTTTCTCTGAATTAGCTTAGAAGCCTTAGTTCTTTTGCCCTCAGGCTCTTCAAACGCCACAACCTTTCTTTTGATGGGTAATTCAGCTCCAGCTTGGCTTGTTCCAATTCTCCTACCACTCAGTTTCTCTGCAGCAACTTCTTGCATTGTTTCCTCTGAAACCTGAGTGTAGACTGGCTTCTCCACCTTTTTAAACTTAAGCTTTTCAGTGACCTCGATCTCCTTCATGGCTTCAGCAATGATTTTCTTTTCATCTTCCTTGACAGTCTTGCCTTTCAAAGTATGTTCCAATAATTCTCTGAGATCAGCTCCGGATCTTTCCCCCTTCTTAGAACCATACTTAGGCGAAGCTTTGAGAGTCTTTGTGTCCATATGATATCTTTTTCTTTCTTGACACTACGCACCTCCCCCCTAATCGATCCTACTCCTCTTGAGCCTTCTAAGGTGGTTCTTCGCCATCGAGAATTCTTTTTCAGATACGAGCAAATTGGCTAGAGAGAGCTTCCTTGAACATGTCTGTCATCTTGGCCATGAGCATTGAGCTCATCTCCTCAACAACATTCTTCACCAGCATCTCATTCTTCTCTGCCAATTTAGCTTCAAGAGATTCAGTTTGCTCCTGATGCCTTTGCTTCAGCTCTTCATTAAGCTCAACTTTGACCCCCTCCATCTTCTCTTCAAACTTTCCTTCCATGGAGGTCGACTTTTTCACGAGAGAGCTCAAGTTGCAACAGTCCGAGAAGAACTCAAGTTTTCCATCTTCTGACTTTGGTTGGCCAATACCTCTTCCATCTGAGCAACTTTGATCAGGATTGGCTCAACCTTCTCCAACTTTTCCATCACATGGGTGAGATCAATCTCAGGAGCATATCTGATCTGCTTTGGTCTCCCCGAAATTTGTTGCTTCGGCTGAGTCTCGATCTGAACTCGAGCATCGACTTCGGTCTGGGGTCCAGGATTAACCTTGAGCTTGGGTGTCCACCTGAGCCTCAGTCTGCATATCAGACATTACAGATTTAAAGATAGGTACTTCAGTAATCCTGGCATAATTGTTAATAATGCCAAAAGTTACCTGAAGGCTAACTTCAGTATGAGGATGTTAAATGAAGAGCCTCTTGAAAGATCGCTAAGTCTTTCTCCTTCTGAGATTGACCCTCATCATCCCCTTGTTGGTCCCCATCCTGAGATTTGTCTTTGGAGCTCAGGGCACCAACTTCAAAGATCCTTCCTCTCAAAGAATTTCTTCTTTACCAAATCATCAAAGTCGAGCGTTTTCATTACGAGCTTGGTTTTCTTGAATCTGAGAATTGATGAGCGAGTTGTTTCTCGTTCCACCAGTCTTCGCCTCTGAATGAAGCTATGTTGAGCATTTCCGGAAGAGTCTGGTTGAGGATGAAGACCGTTGACCTCAATCTGAAGAAGATGTCTTGGAGGTCAGGGAATGAGCTAAGCTCAGGGTAGCGGTCAAGAATGAACCGTTCCCCCTTTCCGCCATTCGGTCTCTTCGGCTTCACCGCTTCTTGAGCATCGGGCTCTCGGAGTTCAATGGGAGCTCATCAATGTTCATCTGCTCCCGAGGTTAAAAGAAATTCCGAGGTTTGTGCGAGGCGCTCCTCCTCACGAATCGACTTGGTTACGAGGTCCGAGTTAGGCGCCTCCCGGTGGGAATCTGAATTTGCTCAGAGGTCGCGGAGCACTTCCTCGGCAAGATCTGGCGGTTTAAAGGTCCGGCGGTGCTTCCTCGGCGAGGAATCAGACTTGCTCTGAGGTCTGAGGTCCTTGGAATATTTCTTGAGAGAACTTGTCAGAGCATAATGACGTCTCAAGAACCTCAGAGAAGACTTGCTCCTCAGTTTGCTCCTGTGTTTGTGCCGTTGAGATAACCTGAGCCAATACATGTAAAGGCGATTTCTGAGCTTGTTGGCCCTCACGTTGAATCTCCTCAGCCTCACTCTCCTCGTCATCATCAGTGAGAACCACCATCCTTTTTGCTTTTGGAGCAAGGGTCTTTTCTTTTTCAATTTTTCACCTGCTTCTTCTTGGCCTCCAACAAAGCCTTCCCCTCGCTTGTTAGGGTTTCTTCAAGAAGAATAAAGAAATCGGTGATTCCACCTTTTTCTCCTTCTTCCCTTTGATGGTCTTCTTGGTGGCAACAGGCTTGAACATCACATTGGACTTAGGGAACATAGTAGTGTTGGCAAAGATGTCCTCCTCATCTCGACACATCTCCAAAATAAAGGTTATTTTGGTGGCATGGAGGATCTTGCCTTTGATCGATATTGAGCCATCCTCATTTTTTATGACCTTAGCTTGCTCACTCACCACCTTGATCAGATACTTCAGCCAGTTAAAATCCTTGGTGGGTGAGTCCTCTATAGCCGCCATCAATCGGAGTTTGGGAGTGCTAATCTGCTCAAAACTCCCCGATCGACTCATAATGCACTTGCTCACAATATCCATCAACACTCTGTACTTTGGCCTTAAATGCCGTTTATATAAGGTCGCCTCAAACTTAACAGGATTCTCAGTAATCCTATCAAGATACTCTTGCTCCCGACCTAACATATACAAAGTAGGATCATCTCCCCTATCGCACAACTCAAAAACATCGTTTAAATTTCGAGGGACTATGTACAGCTTTCGAACAAAATCTACATACTTCGATGTATGCTCTAAATGCGAAACAGAAATCTTGGACTCAATATTATCATCCTCATCTATTTCCATATTAGAGACGAACTCTATTACCACTCGCGAATATTTTGCCTTCAGTCGGCTTGCGACGAGGTTTGTCAGTTTCGCCAATCGGATCAAATGGAGCGCCTCTTCTTCATGTTTTGTGTTTGAGGTACTCTCCAGAGATACAACGTACTCATACCATGGCTTATTGGTTTCAGTCAATCTGTCGAATATGGATAGAGTCATTTTGAGAAATTTGAAGTTTAGGGTTTCGAGTGATGAAGATTTTCTGGGCAAAGGGGATTTTATTTTCAGAGTGATTTTGGGAACGAGGGTTTATAAAAATGGCTTTTAATGGCTTCTAAAAGAATATATAGACCGATTCGTGGGAAGTCGTGTGATTAATTAAAATCAACGGTTAAGATTAATCCACCGACTAATCGGTATCTTGAAAAGGACTCTCAAAAAAAAGTAAGTCATCAATTTAACCTCATTGGTGATTAAAAGCAACAGAGCATTTAATGACTGTTGACCTTCCTTGGAATTTCAAAGATCCTGCCCAAAAACATTCTTCAGGTGTTTTGCTATTTATTGCTAATGATTACTGAGTTTCACTTAGGCAATAAATGAGTTGCATGAGTCATTACCTCTTCAGACTAATTTTTCTATCAGTCTTACTGAGTATTGACTTTGATAAAATGTCAATATGATACTGAATCGACCTTCAAGACGCTGAAGTTTCTCAAGACTCGATTCGAAGATTTCCTATTTTATCCTCGAGTTTCTCAGTAGAATCCTGAGAAAACTTCATGCATCTGAAAACCTTCAATTTTTCAGATTTTACCTTATACACCTGGATCCAACATCCCTAATTTAACTGATAGTTCCTGAAATCTTGATTCAGCCAAAAGGTTTAGTCAAGATATCAGCTCTCTGCTTATCGAGATGAATTTTCTCCATCCCGATGTCCTTTTCTACATGATGATCTCGATAAAGTGATGTCCGATATCCACATGCTTGCATCCGGTGTGCAATACCGGATTTTGTGAAATAGCAATGGCACTATTATTATCACAAAATATGGGTACTTCATTGGCTACAACTTTATAATCCCTTAATTGTTGTCTGAGCCAAAGAATCGAAAGCACAAAGCCAGCTTCCTCGCAGACCATGTATTCACTTCATCAAGAAGATTGGTTACATTGAGGTATGTTTCTTCGAAAACCAAGATATCGGCTTACTTCCAAGAAATTGACAAGTTCTCAGTGGACTTCCGTCAATTCTACAAATTTTCCATAATCGAAGATCCAATAACCAGCTTAACTCGAGGTTATCACCATTGATACCACAATCCTCTATTCATCGTGCCTTTAAGATACTTCAAGATCTTTTGGCGACCTCCATGTGACTAGCCTTAGGATTAGCTTGGTATCTTGCACATATCCCAACAAATGTGTTATATCCGCCTACTTGTTTTTGTGAGATAGAGCAATGATCCAATGATCCTCTATAATCGGTGTGACTTCATCGATTTGCCTTCAGATCGATCCATCTTGTAGTTAGTATTCATGGGAATTCTAATCGCATTTGCAATCTGACACCATATTTTGCAATCGATCTCTCGGTGTACTTTTGCTTGGTTGATGAAGATTCCTTCCTTTGATTGTTTCACTTGAAGACCTAGAAAGAAATTCATCTCCCCCATCATTGACATCTCAAATTTGCCTTTCATCGATGTAGAAAACTTTTCACACAACCGATGATTTGGAGATCCAAAATGATGTCATCAACATATATCCAACTAGTAAGATATCTTCCCCATCTTCTATCCTCGAACAAAGTTCTATCAACAGCCTCCTTTGACAAAACCGTGGTCGATAGAAACCGAGAAAGAGTATCATACCATGCTCTTGGTGCTTGCTTAAGACCATACAAGGCTTTTTTCGAGCACAGAAACTTGGTCATTCTCATTCAAAACCAGGAGGTTGTTCCACATAAACCTCTTCTTTAAGCACACCGCTCGAAAATGCACTTTTCACATCCATTTGATAGATCAGAACTTCATATGGGCAAGATATGCAAGAAACAATCTGATGGCTTCTAGTCTTGCAACAGGTGCAAAGGTTTCATCATAATCCAAGCCTTCTTCTTGGGAATAACCTTGTGCAACTAGTCTTGCCTTGTTTCTTACAATATTATTGTTCTCATCTCTTTTATTCTTAAATACCCACTTGATTCCAATAACATTGTGCCTTTCAGGTCTATCCACTAGCTCCCATACTTCATTCCTTGAGAATTGATTCAGCTCTTCTTGCATAGCAGTAATCCAATGAGAATCTTGTAGAGCTTCTTCAATCTCAGTAGGCTCTTTCTCTGATAGGAAGCAGCAGAATAGTGCACTCTCACCATGGAACCTTCTTGTTTTAACACCATTAGTTAGATCACCCACAATCTGACTTGTAGGATGACTATCTAACCAACTTCTTCTAGATGTTCCCCCTTAAATAATATCCTCAACATTTGAAATGTTAGGTTCAGGCAGTTCATTAAACTCAGGGAACAACATAAAATGAGAAAGGGAATCATCTTCCTCAGGGGAAATTCCATTCAGAACATTGTCAGTGACATTTGTTCCCCTTTGGTTGATAGATTCAGAATTTGCCTCAGTTGTGACCACATCTTCATTGGCATCACATACCTGAGTCTGAACTGGTGTCTTTTCAGATTGGTCACCTTTGGTGTGTTGGCTTTCTTGAGTCTCACCATCCTGAGTTCCATTCTGAACTTTCTTGTCTGAGTCTGAGTCACTCCATTCATAGAAGGTGACTGACTTCTTCTTTTCAGGTTCAGTGGATGATTTGTCATTCTTTTTCAGGCTTAATCTGGTGATTCTCTTGGTCAGTTCTTCTGCATCATGTTCCTGTTTCTTCTGAACACAAGTAGATTCATCAAAAACAACATGAGGTGTTTCCTCCACAATAAGAGTCCTACAGTTGTAAACTCGAAAAGCTTTTTATCGACTTCGAAATATCCTAAGAATATTCCTTCATCGGCTTTGCTATCAAATGTTTTCAACCGATCTTTACCATTATTGTGTATGAAACACTTGCAACCAAACACACGAAAAGAAAAGAAACAAGAGGCTTCCTTTCATTCCAAAGCTTCGTATGGTGTTTTGCCTTGATTCTTGGTCAACATGGATCTGCTTTTGTGAATAGCATGCAAAGGTGTTAGCGGCTTTTCAAAATCTTTTAGGAATCTCAGCTTCAGCTATCATTGTCCTTGCAACTTCTTTTAAAGTCCTGTTCCTTCTCTCAGCAACACCATTTTGTTGAGGGGTCCTTGCAGCTGATGTTTCATGAGTAATTTCATTTGCTGCACAATAATCAGATATAATATGGTTTATAAATTCGGTTCCTTTGTCGATCCGATTTTGACCACACTCGTTCTTTTTCAATCTTCGAGCCTTTTCAATGAATTCAGCAACTTTTATCTCGAGTCTCTTTCTTACTGAGTAAGAATATGACCCAAGTATATCTTGAGTAGTCATCAACTACCACGAGTGTATATTTCCTGCCATTAGTGCTCACTGGTGTTACTGGACCAAAAAGATCCATATGCAACAACTGAAGTATTCTCTCAGTAGAAACATCTACTTTGCTTTTAAATGATGCTTTAACTTGTTTTCCTTTTTGGCACGCATCACAAACATGTTCCTTACTGAACACTTCATTTGGCAACCCTCTCACAAGAGTTAATCTTGCAAGTTTATTCAGGGTTTTGAAATTCAGGTGATTCATCCTTTTATGCCATAACCAACTGGTATCTGTGGAACTTTTAGCAATCAAACATGTATCTTTAGGAGTTGAACTCCAATCAGGAAGATACACATTTTCTTTTCTTGTACCAGTCAATAATATTTTCATGTGAGATATCATCTTTCACATAACATAAGTTCTTAGAGAACTCAACATTAAAACCCTTATCACATAATTGGCTTATTGAAAGCAGATTATGCTTCAATCCAGATACATATGAAACACAATGGATATGAACTGAATCGATTTCCAAAGTTCCATATCCTCCAGTCTGTCCCTTGGAGTTATCTCCAAATGTGATCTGAGGGCCTCTTTGTTCAACATAGTCACTGAGTATTTGCTTGAATCCTGTCATATGTCTTAAGCATCCACTGTCAAGATACCATACAACAGGGGCCATTTCATCTCCACTCATCAGTGCTATGTGATCTTCAATCAGCTCAGTGCCCTTGTTTTTCTCCTGAAAAATAGATCAATTCTTAGGTACCCAATTTGTTTAGGGTCCTACCATGTTAGCTGTACCTTTCGGAATCCAAATCTGTCTGACAACTCTAATCACTTTAGAGTGGCTGATCTGTCTTCCATAAACATCTACATACACATTTACCACTCTGGGTGCATTAGCAGTATCCTGTGTATGAGTGTTAGCTTTGGCATGAACATGAGCCTTAGAATTTTTCTTTGGTACATGCCTTTTGTTCATTTGCTTTGGCTTCTGTGCAGCAGGTCTGAATCTTTGCTGACTCTGGTTCAGGTAACCTTTACCCTTAGGCAAGTGGGGCTTAGGTTGCCTGTACTGAAATTGGGGTCTTTCAGTAATCTGAGGACTTGGTCTCTTCAGTTGAGAATGTCTCTACTGAGTGTTTCTCTTCTGAAGATTCCTCTGCTGGTTCAATGCAGATCCTTTCAGGTTTGCATTATTAGCCTGAGGCTTCGAAGTACTTGCCTGAAATTTTCCTACTGAGTGCTCAGGTTTTCCAGCCTTCACCTGAGGTTTGGGCTTTCTTACCTGATCATTCAGTTTTACTGGAACCATATGTCATTTTCCCTTGTCTAAAACCTTGGGCATTTCTTCAGTTTGAAGTGTAGGTGCAACTGGTTTAACAAAGATTGTCTTCTTGCTACTTGATGCAGCATTCAGATGACCTTGTGAGGTTCCCCTTGGAATGTATCCCAATCCATATTTTATAGTGGCGGTCTCGATAACTCAAATTTCATCTATTACTTTAGATGCGATTATTCAATAGAGTTAGCTTCTTCTCACAACTATATCCTCACATTTCTGTAGAGTTCATGCTTCTCATAGAGGTCATTGAACTTAGTTACGATCAAATTTAATCTCTTCAGTGGATTTCTCTAGCTTTTCAGATAGGGTCACTATCAACTTCTCTTTCTCTGAGAGTTGCACTTTCAGAACATCCAGTTCATCAAGAGCTCCCATTAATTGAGAAGTGATTTCAAATTCTTTAGAGTCTTTCCACTTAAGATTTTCAACCTTGATTCTTTGTTCTCGCTCTTGAGTTTCATTTAGCGCTTCTTGTAAAACAACATAGTCCTTCATCGACTCTCAAAAGAATCCATCGGTCAAAATGATCACATACAATTGAACTTGATAACTCTTGTGCTAGTGTAGGAGCAACAACAGAGAAAGAAGAGTTTACCTCCTCAACAGCCATTAGACAGAGATCATCACTTTCACTGTGTGAGAATATTTCATCTGAAGAACTAGATCCTTCCTCAGAATGTTCTTCTTCTGCAACCATGGCTTTCTTGCTAGAGAACTTCTTGTCTCTTTTAGCTTGTCTTTCTCTTCTCTCCTTAGCACTTGTCCGACAATCATACCGAAGTGACCTTTTCTTTTTAGCGCTTATAGCATCTGTTGGCATCATCATCCTAGTCACTTTCTTCTTTGGACTTGGAGTCCTTCTTTTTGGATGAAGATCCTTCAGCTTTCAGGTCCTTTCTCTTCTCAGTTGGTTTTGTTGGGGAATGAGTTGCACAGATCTATTCGGGGTGAATATTTAAATACAAATTTAATTCATTAATTATTACTAGCATGAATTAATCCTATATTAATTCAAATAATAATTGCAACAACATATCATGCATATAAAAAGCCACGTAAAACCTACGACGCGAATCTACGGGTTTACGTGAACGCATTCTCTCTCGATGGCAAAGGGCTTTGGTCGGACGGACTAACCAAAAGGACTTCCCAAGTATTCCCTTAGCCCTTGCTCGACAATCCGGTGGAAGGATACTCACGAACAATTAACAAAAGGAAAAAATAAACTTTGTTGCACCACTTATGTGGATTTGCTAATATTTCCAGCACATGGAATTGTACTTGGGAATGAACTAATCATCCCATATTTATAGGAGAGGAGGGGCACGAAATTTATGTGAATTTTCAATGTGGGAAAAGACTTTTCTTGGTCACCAAGAAATCTTGAATATATCTCATATATTCTTTTTCCCATAATTAAAATATTCCACAAAAATCCACCTCCTCTTTCTTTATGGAATTTTTGAAAAAAATGAGTGTGCAAGAATCCAAGATTTGGATCTTCTTGAATTTATGAGATATTCTTGTATTTCAAGAAATACATATCTTCCATAATATCTTTTCAAGAAAATCTTTCTTGCCCTCTATTTTCCAAAAATTTCGAAAATACTTAATGAATAACCAAGTGGGAGATTTCTTGAATTTAATGAGATAATCTTGTATTCCAAGAATACATATCTTCATAACAAAATTCAAAGAAAATCTTTCTCCCTTTTTTATCCATAATTTTCGAAAATAATGAGGAAATATAAGCAACAATATTTATTTTATTTTAATCACCTTTTCAGTTATTGGACTATATGTTGGGCTACTCAGGGGGCCTTTAGGAGAATTAAGATTGGACCTTCTAATGGATCTTGAATATCTAATATTGAGCCACAATATAATTCAAGCCCATAAATATTAATTAATCCCACTACATAATTAATATTGTACTATCCATCTTAACCCATATTACAGTCAATATGGCTCCCGGTCATTATTTCCCGTGTTTAAGATTATCTAGCCCATTAATTAATTCAAGCCACTGAAATAGCTTTCCGTTAATTAATATCTTTTGTCCTTGGTCGAGGAACGGTTCAACATTATTATCCATACCGGAAACTAATTCCACTTGCAAGATTTGGTATGATAAAACTTATGAACCTCCCAAGGGGGCAAATCAAGCAAGTGTTTTTGCACACCATTCTTCGTATTAAATCTTAGAATCACATGTGACCAATAATATTGCCCAAGATAAAAAGTATTGAATCTCTCTCGATTCGCTACCCATGATAAGTCAAAGCAATAGTTACCAATCCCACGCGATCCTATTTAAGGGACGAAGGTTAAGAAATAACGAACCACCGAGGTCTAATTCTTCCTTGTTCGATTCCAAGAATTTATCCTCCTCAGAGGTCCTATTCAACAAGATCACCATGCACTAGTGTAATCTCTTGGTCAAGACAAACCAATCTGAGCCTTACACCTCAACCTTTTCGCGATGGTTGTTCATTTCCATCTAGGTCGTGAATGGCGTACTTATAGTTACAAGGGATCATTAATTTAATCTTCTCGTGATCGGGTATCACTAAATTAACTACAAAGATGTAACACGTCACGGATTATTGAAACAGTTATGTAGTAAATATATATAACATTCAATCATATTTAAAGCATCGATGATAAACAATTTATTTCAAGAATAAGTCTGGAGAATTAATTTTCGATTATACAAAGTAAAAGCATACTTTTCAGTATAATCCCAACAGTTTGTCCTCGGATTTTTCTTCGGCCCTGTGATTCCTGTAATAGTTTTTATATTTTCCATATCGACTATTAAGTCTTTCAAACCTCCTTGCCATCGCTTTAGCTTATCCTCAAGCTCATCCTCGATTCTTAGCAAGGAGTTCTCGAACTCTCTAGTTTTACAGTTTTTTATCCTTGCCTTGAAAGCCACATTTTTACTAGATGATGAATCATCTTTGCTGTCAGTTTTCTTTGATTTCTTATCAATTACGAACTCATAAGCTTTCAGCTCAGAGAAGACTTGTTGGTACGACATTGAATCAATGTTTTTGGTGTTTTCAATCACCACTGCATGAATATCCCATTTCTTAGAAATACCTCTAAGATTTTTCAATGTCACTTCTCTCTGTGGATATCTCTTTCCAAGTGAATTCAGATCATTCATAATGCTAGTGAATCTGACTTCTAATTTGTCTATAGATTCACCTTCTTCCATTTCAAAACTATCAAACTTTCCAATGGCAACTGAAAGTTTGTTTTCCTTGATATGATATGTGCCTTGGCACATTACTGCTAGTGTATCCCAAATTTCTTTTGCAGTATTACAGTGAGAAATCATTCCCATCACACCATCATCAATTGTATTGTATAGTGTGTCTTTAGCAATATAGTCTAGATTAACTAACTTCCTCTCCTCAGGAGTAAGTTGGTCATCAGACTTAGGAAATTCTGTTCTGGGATCATTTCTCTCATTTTTCGCTCCTCCTGGATTCACCACAAAGAAATTTGAATGGCCCTTCAGAGACCACTCTCCACATACGTTCATGTTTAGAATATAGGTGAGCCTGCATTCTCAATCTCCATAAATCATAGTTCTCTACTGAGAACATGGGAAGTTTCTTAGAAGACATTTTGTCTGAGTCTTTTAAGAATTCAAAGAAATAAGATCTGCTCGGATAGACCACAAGTATTTTAGCAAATAAGACTTTGGTCAACAAAGCGATGGTCAAGTTGAACCACCGCTCCGATACCACTTGTTGGTCCCGTGCAAAATGAGTCTTTACGTGTATGGGGAATACACGCGTGTTTAGTGTTTTTAAAACTTTTCTTTCTTCGAGGTCGGCTTGGGTCGATGTCCTCGATGATTTGGTCCCGAGAAGCACGGATCGCTCTCGAGTCAAAGTCTACCTAAGACAAAGGATCCCGAAATTTTCGGATACCTCGAGATAATCTCAACCGATCCTCGAAGTTTTCAGAGATCCCGAGTCGCTTGGATCGATAACTAACTTATCAACCCTCGTAAGAGTAAGTTCGGTTTTTGGTAACTATCTCGTTCTAGCTACTCGAGATGTCTGAATGGTTGGCCCTTAGTTTATACTCGTTTTAATGCTTTTTCTTTGAAAACCTTCCTTTTAATGGAATAGTGATTAGGATGTGATTCAGGTTATGCAACTTCAAATGGATTGATTCCAACCGAATATCGGTGAAAAATATGCTTTCGGTTTAAAGATATGCAACAGCTTAATCAAAGCAATACGAAAAGCAATAACACAACAAGTTATAGTGGTTCGAGACTCAAGCTCCTACGCCCACTCTCTCTCGATCTCTTGAGAGAAATTCACTAATCACTTCCTAAGGTTTTTTCGACTACCTCTAGTTTACTAACCTTTCTATTTTGAGCTTTTCGACTACCTCTGGTTTACTAACTCAAAACACACACAAGCTTTCTGACTATCCAAGATAGTTTACTCACTTCTTCTCTAGAGTTTTCTGACTACCTCCTTGTAGTTTACTAACTCTTTACAACTCCAATCTCACCAACAATCACACTCAAACTACCTTACAAAGGGTTTGGGGTTTCTTGGTTGGTTTCCAACTAGGATGAGATATCCTTTACAATTAAGAACAATGCAAAGGCTAGGATATCTCGACTAAGCTTTGGATATATCTTATCAAGCTAGGCTTAGTGGAATGAGCTCTCTTCGAAATAAAGCACTTGGGAAATTCTTGGGTTTTCGAGTGCTTCAACTTGCAATAATAAGTTTGAGCTCTTGAGTTGCTTACAAATTTCGCGTAACCTTCAATGTAGATGGTCACAAGTATTTATAGGCATACATCAAGGGCACTCTTGAAAAACTATTCGTTGGAAGAGATAGCTTCGTGAGTTTCTTCTTATGGTGTGTGATGAACGGCTATATTTAGGGTTTGAGACTCTCTAGCACGTTTTAGGTAAACCTGCTTTTTTTCATGTAGTTTCATCATCACTTTTTGCAGTCTGGAACATAGTACTACTGACATGTTTCAGTGACTTGTCATTGTCGATGTCGATGTTGTCTTCTTTTTTTGACTTTTGTCTCCAGTTAAAGGTAGACAAACGCATAGCATCTTTTTTTGGTTACTATCTCTGAGTGATATAACCTTAACAACACTTTGTCTTAGTTCCTTTTGTCTGCATGAGAATGTCTTGGGCAATATCTATTTTTCTTAGGAATCGCGTTCTTCTCAGTATTGAATCCTTCAGATAGATATTTTCAGTGCCTCGGAACATTTAGGTTTATCTTGAGCATTGATACATTCTTGAGTCTTGATAATTCTTGTGCCTTGATATCCTTGATCTTCGATCTTGATCTTCTGCGTCTTCAGAATCTTATGAGTCTTACGAGTCTTGATGTCTTCTTGAGTCTTGATGACTTGAGTCTTGATGTCTTCGAGTTTTCCACAGATATCTTGGCCGATATCTTGAGTCTTCATCTTTGAGTCTTGATTTCTCACTTGAGTCTTGATTCTCGGTTTCTCCTTGAGTTTTCGATATCTCGGTTTCGATTTCATCTTGAAACTTGATTTCTTGAAACTTCTTGAGTCTTGAACCTATCTTTGATCTATATCTGTGACTATACATTTTTGCGGATAACATCCACGAATCTTTCTAAAAGCGAATCTGACTCAACTATCAAGATTATCCTGAACATGTCATACTCAGGAGTTTTGGGATCTAATCAAAATCATTCTTTATTAAATTCATCTCCCAACAACATCTCTAGAAATTATGACCTTCTCAGCCTCAATGTCAAATAACCGAAAACCTTTTCTCCCAGGTGCATATCCCAAAAAAACACATCTAGCTTATCTCGGACTGAACTTTGACTTATGTGGTAAGATATTTGTTGCGTAACTCAAACAACCAAAAGGTTTCATCTGTAGATAATCTGATTTCTTGTTATTGAGAACCTCATACGGACTGCAAAACAGCAGTAGGTAGTCTATTGATAATATATGCTGCAGTAAGGACTGAATGTGGATTGAAAATAATATTTTAAAAAAAACAAAAATGAGTTGGGAATAACTATTTCACTTTATTTGAATATTTTTTATTTTTTATAATGTAATTTTAATTTATTATTATATTTCATGTATGTGTTGTAAGAGTTTCTTGTAATTTTTTTTTTTAAGTTTATTACTAGGTATAACACTTGAATTTTTAATATTTAATAAAAAATTATATTTTTTTACCTTGATTAAATACACATATTTTATATTTAGCTACGTACGTGCAAATTTGTAGGGAATTCCTTTAAAAAAATTATAATTTCTTTTTACTAAAATTATTATTACATAAAATTTAATCTTTTTCTTACAATATTAACTGAGTTTGTTAATCATTAATTGGTGCCATATGTATTTATTTTTCTTATAAAATCTAGAAGTTAAATAGATGTAATTGGCAAAAAAAAAATCACTTTTGTTGTTAAAAAAAAAACCAAATCTACTTTTTGTTCGAAGAGATATTTAATTTGGGATCATATATTTAAAAGAATTTATTTTCTTAAATTAACATCATTCCTAAATAAGCTAAATGGTAATGTTATATATGGTGTTATGCATATATATGTACATTTGAATAAATGTACACGTGGTGTTAATCTAAAGTATGTAACAGTAGATGGAATATGGGGTTGGAATAGGGGATCCAACCCGCATTTTAACTCAAAATCAATTGTTAACCAATTGTATCCTATCAATTGACTAAAATATTGAATTTTGAAAATTAATCGATCTAAGTTCAATTTGTAAACAAGGTTTCTTGAAAAGAAAAAAAAAAAAAGTTACAAAACTGAAAAAAAGATACATTTTGTCTAGAATTTGCAACGCAATAAACTAAGTTTGTAGTAGTCTGTGGCCAACAGGGCAAAAAATATATTGAATTCAAATAAACCTTTAAATTCAGCTTCTAAATAGAAGAGATGATCCACACAAAGGTGTCAATCAAAAGTCAGAGTGATTAATCACTACAAAAACTTCCTAAAACAAAGCTACACTCTAAAAGAGAGACAATATTAGTACTTAGAATGTGATTAAATTTAAGATAGCGTACAATAGAAAACACGTCTTAGCTTAATAACTCCAATAAATTAAATTATAGATATGAATTTTTATATTTGAAATATAACTCAACTTGGTTTTATATAAACAATAGTTCTCCAAACTGGCTTCTACTTTCTACAAATGGTCCTCTAATGTAGGATCCACCAAGCAACTTCCCTAAAAATGTTTGTTACTTCTTGTTTGAGTGGTAACTTTCAACTTCTTTAATCCATCGCTCATGGCCTTTGATGTATCCTCGACTTAGTCAAACCTTCATAACCTACAAGATAACAAAGACAACATAGACGAGACACAAGTTGTTAATGTTAGGAAAATGACAAATTATTGATGTGATCATATTTGTATCAACATTCACAAAGAACTATTTAACGTCCAAGTTTTTTTTTTCGTATAGCTATTTATCTTTTCAAAATTAAACAAACATACAATTTATTTTTTACGGAAGATACAATTTCTTTTATTCAAAACAAATGATTATTTTCTGTAACGCGTCCCTAACATCTTACATATATTATGTTCAACATAAATAAATATTTTTTATCGGAATAAAAAAATGTTTTATGTCAAAAAATATTTGTACTACTGTAGTACTTGAATTTGAAAGTGCTTTATTATTGAAGGGAATACGAACATTATATTGCAGTGTAAGGGTGAGCACTATTCAGTTATAATCGAAAAATCAACCCAGGTCGAATCGAAATATAACTTTGGTTCGACTAATTTGATATTCGGTATTGATATTGATTTTAATTTTAAATTTTAAACATTTCGGTTTTTTTAGGTAAACATACCGAATTAAATACTCCTAATATATATACTTTATATAATGTTTATTAATTTCTAATCCAAAAATCCTACTTCATTATGCATTTTCCTCTCAAGTATTTGGGTAGTTTTTATTGTTCGAGCTATTTTTATTGTTTGGACAGGTTGTTTTTAATGTGGCCAAGTAACAAATTTATACTTTGAAAAGTGCCCAAATTTATTTCGATTTTTCGATTTTATACCCAAATCGAACCAAAATATTCAATTAGTTTGGTTTTTATATATGTTTAGTTCGATTTTGGTATGTAATGGACTAATTGTAAAAAATTCAATTAATTCCATTTTTCTTATTCGATTCTGTTCGATAATTGAAACACCGAATTCTCACTCTTTTTTTTTTTAAATCGTTAATACTTCCAACTCAAATGAATTAGTGTTCCGGGAACTTTACAAAGACGTGTAAGCAGACTCTTTCCAAATCAAAAGAGCGCCAATAATATGTCACATACATTTGCTAGGGCAACTTGCTCTTTCGAGAGCCTTCATTTCATTGTTGTTGAGTTGATTCACCGAATTCTGTGATTGGATTTCCTGAATTTTAGGTTGCGTTTGTTTTGGATTCACACAGATGAACTTAGAACTTTGCGCTTCCCATTTCATACGAGTTTGTGATTTAGAGCATGATTTTTAAATCTCATATTTCATCTACACCTATAAACACCTATAAAATATATTATTATTCTTTCCAATATATCACACTTTATACATTTTACTATTCTTCTCAATATAATATAATAATACAATATCAATCATTATTAAATACTCCCTCCGTCTCAATTTTTAAGCAAAAATTGCCATTTTTTTGTCTTAATTTTTAAGCAAAACTTTCTAAAATACTAATAAACAATTCTTTTTACTTTATCATTTTATCACATAAAATAAAATGCTAATAAACAACTCTACTCCCAACTACACATAATTTTATCACATAAAATACTAATAAACAACTCTTTCTACTTTATCACTTTATCATTTTTTTCATTATTTCAATAAATCCTTATGAACAGTCAGTTTCTCTTAAAGATCGGGACGTAAGAAGTATTGATTTGACATAAAGTTAAATCTCACCCCTATTCAAATTTCAAAACAAACATATACATTTACTATTCATCAAGTATTTTAAATTTCTGAATTCTAAAATTTTGACTTGCTCCACACACTTAAATCCCAAAACAAACGTAGTCCTTATTGTTCATGCAATACATTAATATAGTTCTATTTGGTGTAAAAAAGAATATGATTTAAAAAATAAATCAAACTTCATAAATGATGTTGTAATTAATTCATACACATTTACAATCCCATTATTTATGTTCGGGGTCAAACATAAAAGTCATATTAGGTGCACCAAGTTGAATAAGTAAAGCAATATTTATACTGCTTAGTGTAATGTAATTTTCAAGAATGGAAGCTATCGTGCACTTTACAAATACACTAACAAAATTTAATTTAATTACTTTTTAACAAATTAAAAGCAGCCAATTGACCATATTCTATGGCTCAATGGGGACCGAACTTCTGCTCATATCCCTCCTCAACACGTTACACATATCTACTAAAAACCGAATTAGCCGAACCGGCTTCCGATACACTTTGACTCCGAACAGGAACCGGACCGGTATAAGCCGGTCCACGCCTCCTAAAAATCGAACCAATTGAACCGAAAAATCTCCTCAAAGCACCGCCCCTCCGCCGCCTGACCCATGGTCCCCACACAATTCCGCTCGGAACGGCACCGTTAAGGCTTAAACTTCCGTCCAATTCTGAGTAAACCGCCGGCATCTCTCCGTCGCCGCCGACGAACCTCCCCACCGCAAATCCACCGCCCGGCAACCTCCATATCGACAGACCGACCGCGTCGGCTGACCCGATCCATCCGGTTCGTCGGACGGCAACTCGTGGCGGCAAACCGGGCAGGAATTGTGGAGATTCAGCCATGGGAAAATGCAATCCGGGTGGTATATGTGCTTGCAGGGCATTTCACGCGCTTCGGATCCGAGGGTAAAAGCATCAGTGCACACGGCGCAATTCGAATCGGAGTCCACGTGGCTCGCCTGGATCTCAACCGTCGGCAGCGACGCCACGGCGTGCTTGCTCGCCGGCAGATTCTCCGGCCGGGACCAGAGGCTGAAGCCGATCTGCGACAGGCGGTCGAGCATCGTCTCGAATCCGGATCCGAGCAGCTGCTCCGACATGGAGGACGGCAGCGGGCGAAGACCTAGGCCAGATCCGTCGTCGTAGTACAATTCGTAACTCCTCCGGCCTCCGCCGTCGACGCTGTCGCCGATTGGCGGCGATTGCGAGTCCGGATTGTTGCGGAGGACTATGAGAGGGTTGAACGACGTGCCGTTACGGCGGCGGCGGCTGAATCGCTGCGGAGGCTCCGGGGAGAAATCTGTGGGGTCCACCAATTGAATAAACCCGCCGTGGCAGTGTGGGCAGACGACAGCTTCTTCCGACGCGACGGCGACGGTTCTGGTGCACTGGTAACACCAGTAGGAGGGCGACGGCGGAGGCGAGGCCATGGGCGTTGACCCGGAAAACTCGACGAGATCCATGGAATAAAGGGGATGAAGAATATACAGATTGAGTTGATTGGCAGTGGGTATATTAATATATGCTGTGAATTAGAGAGAGAAAAATGATGAAAGAGAAAGTTTGCACTTGCAGATGTTAATATCCGAAAATAAGAAAAAGAAATTAATTGGTATTGGCATAAAATGAGTAAATGAAAACGCGTGGTGACGCGGGGATATTAACGGCTGTTTGCCGAATTAACGATGCCTTGCGCGTTGGATATCAAACAATAAATGCCATTTTCTTATGATTATTTGCAGTTTTGCTTTGCACCTACATAATCAAACCACCAAAAATATTGGTAAATGTAAATATTCAGGAAATTAGCTTAAAAACGAGTGAAAGACAACTAATGTATATGCGTCAACGAGTAATGCAATTAATAAATAAGTGTATGAAAGGAAACTACCATAAATTGAAGATCTTCTTCACATATTTAGTTAATCAATACCGGAGAAAATTAATTAAATAGACACACTAACGCTTTAACACTTTAGAAAAAATAAGTGTGATTTATGCTATGTTGTATTCCGTCTCATATGTGTTTTTGTCTTAATTAAAATTTACTAACTGATATAGAATAAATGATGATAAAATATTAGCTGATCAAATATTGTACTTACTCGCTCATTAAATATTCAAATCCAGTGGTTATTACTTATTATAGTATCACATGACTGTAAAGGCAATGAGTTGGTCTCCCATAATTCAGGTGTACGTGTGTTATGAACTTAAATTATTTGATCAATTTCATTCATTTATAATACATTTTTCTAAATTACTAAACTTGACTAGTATTATATATACTTTGGATATGATCAAATGACATAAATTAAAAATAAGATTCATAGAATGAATCATGTCTATACAAAATTTTGTAAGGTAATAGAGTTGATAGGATGGTTCGGATACCAAATCTTTTAATGCATACCATATATCATATTGTATAAATATATCTACCGATACCATATTAAAATTTGAATCGCAAACTCTTCGGTGAAACTTGTTCATAGTATGAAACTCGTATCATTATACTTATAAATTAATATCACTACTCTTATAAATTAGTACGTATAGCATTTAAACTTATATAATTGTATCATTTATTAATTTATAAGTATAATGATATAAATTTTATATTATGAATAAATTTTAACCGAGGCCTACTCAATTTCAATATAGTGAATTCATGAACGCCGTTAGTATAATTTTAAATGTTTTATACGAAAATTTAATTCATATCGTATTTCGTATTAGAATTTCAAATGGAATATATCTACTGATACCACTATAAAATTTCAATGTACTGAACCAATGCACGCTATTGTTATGTAATGTTACATGCGAAAATTTTGGTATAGGTAAGGTTAGTTTAGTCATTTGAGTTATTCCATTTCATCATTATGTAAATTAATTTTATTTTGCAACAATTTTGCATTTAGAATGTATATTTAAATAGTACTCTTTTCGTTCCATTGTAAATTGAATATTTACTGTACATATGAGTTTTAAAAAATAATTATTTATTATTATTAAAATGGATAAAGTTGAGGGTTAAATGGTAAAGTAATGACACTTGTTTAAATTAAATGAGATAAAGTTAACTTTGGTGTTAAAAAAGTAATGGCATTGAGTGTAATATTGGGGTGTTTAAGGGTATATATAAAATAGAAAAAGTTAATTTATTACTATTTATAGAAATATTCAATTGAATTTGGGACGGACTTTCTTTTACAAATGTTCAATTGAGTTGGGGACGGAGGCAGTATTAATTTTTCATTAAAAAATAATAATTTGATAGTATTAGATATTCTATTAAAAATAAGGATTAATTCTAAATAAATACACAACATTTAGGCTAAATATCAATTTAATCACAACGACTTTCAGAATTATTATATAAAAGTTCAATTACTTTTAATATTGTTACAAATTAATACACGTTTTTTTTCCTCCTGCATCAAAGAGATGATTTGGCTAGCCAAAATTATTGTTATTGTCATGTTAGCTGCCACGTCAAACTACACGTATGATGAAATATCCAAATCATAAATATAGAAAATATCAAAATATTAAGAATGCGAATTTCTGCAAATTTGAGGGTATGAATTTATTTTCTTCAAATTTGAACCAAATTCGGTCATGCAATTTTGGGGTAGGGTTTTGCTTTAAGAATTCGGGGATTTTGGTGCAAAACTCGATTTTGGGGATTCGCAAAATTCGATTTTGGGGATGGAGGTCTGTGGTTTTGCGATTATGAAGGTTTTAAGATGAACGGATGATGAAGATGAATTATTTGAGATTTTTTTATATATATTTTAGTTATTTTGTTTGCTTGTTTTAGATTTTATTTTTTTTAATTTATATTTTGTGTTTTAATTTATTTCAAAAGTGCTTTAGGGATTCTGGGATTTTGGTGCAAAACTCAATTTTGGAGATTCGCAAAATTTGATTTTGGGGATGGAGGTCTGTGATTTTGCGATTATGAAGGTTTTAAGATGAAGATGAACTGTTTGAGATTTTTTTTTTTTTTTTTTTACATTTTAGTTATTTTGTTTGTTTGTTTTAGATTTTACTTTTTTTAATTTATATTTTGTGTTTTAATTTATTTCAAAAGTGCTAATGAAAGAGGATGTGTAATAATTAAAGAAAATTATCTAATATGTGTCATCCTAAATAGCAATTATACACATGCTCCGGTGAGCCACATCATCTCTTCCAAGTCGGAGAAAATAAAACGTGTATCACTTTGCAACAATATCAAAGATGGGCTTTAATATAATAATTTTAAAGGTCGTGATTAAATTGATATTTAGCCCAAAAGTCATGTATTTATTTAGAATTAACCCTAAAAATAATAATATTTTTTATTATAAAGTAATATTTACAAAATAATTGTTTGATAAAAAATTTACATGAAACTAACTCTAAATTATTTTGAGTGGATGACTATTAGGTTCCATTTGACCACTTTTATTACTACTAGGTTCCAACTTTTAAAAACATTAGTACTAGGTTCCAAAAGTAGATAAATGAACATAAATGCTCTTAATTATCCTATTGTTTTTGTCTTCTTGCTCCTAGTGTCTATTTTCCTTTATTTATTTCTAATTTTTTGGATATGTTGTACAATTACTCAATTAGGGAATTGATGATCATTTTTGGATATTTTCCTTTATTTAAAATAGGATAATAATTTAAAATAGAATTATGTTATGTATATACATTCAAAATTTCATCGATATACTGACTAAATTTACATATTTTTGTCTTTTTCGACATGCACATATGCACAAAATACATGCACAAATATACATATTTTCGTCTTCTTCGACATGCACATATGCATCCATACAAGAAAATATGCATATAAATCTGAAAAAAAAATCCAGAAACTTAGCAATCCATCTTCACCTTCTTCCTCCATCTTCAAATCTGCATCTTCAGCATCTTCAAATTTTAAAAAAGCCAACTATCAAGAAACTCATGATTGAACCACCGTCAAATTTCAACACTCCTCAATTCCTTCTCTCCTTCACCCTAAAATTGAACAACTCACAAAGCCATCCCGAATCCAGTCAAAAATTGGGCAAAATTCCCAACAATCAAAATCCAAGAAAACATCATAAAAACAAAATCACAAGGAAATAGAAACTGAAACCCCACTTAATATGATTTCAAGAAACCCAAAATTGCGCTGATAAAACAGAAATTCAAGAATTTTGAACAATAAAAATGCAGTAGTTAAAAGGAGAAAAGAAAAACCCAGATGGAAAAGAGTACCTTCGAAGCGAGAGAGAGAAATTGGGCAAAGAAATCAGAGTGAAAACACAATATAGAGAAGTGGGTGCGAGAGCTTTTTTCTTTGCTTTCGCTTTCAATTGTAGATTTTGCAAATTTGTGATTTCAGAAAGCGATATGTCCCTTGTGTACGATTTAGGAATTGTTTTTTAGCAAGCACCAAAAGAGAGAGAGAGAAATGTGGGCCATCCAGGGTCAAGAAATTCAACACACGCATTTTTTATTAATAGGCCGGCGATGGCGTCGTGGAGAAGGTTGAAGGTGGGGGTGTTTTCTTGGGCGGTGGAGGTGGATGTTTTAGCATGTGGTGGGGGAAGGGTTTGGTGGTAGTTTTGAGAGGAAAAAAGGCATGGAGGATTTTGCAAAAGAGAGAGAAAGAAATTTTGGGATTTTGGGAGGAGAAAGGAATGGATCTGAGGTAAAGAGATTGAGTTTTTCGCACTTTTGGTCCCATGGGACACACCCCCTCACGATTTTGGTCTCAAACCTTGCACTTTTGGTCCCGTAGCCCAAAATTTTTACACATTTGGTCCTGCGACTGGGAAAACCATCCAAACTTCCGTTAAATTCATGCGTCCAACACACGCGCCGTTAGTCAAACATTAATTAAAAAAAAATTAATATGTAACCGATTTCATCTTCAATCATCCAGGTCCCGAACTTAAATCTCCAGGTTTAAAAGCGTAACAATGAGGGCGAAGTCTAGATAAAAAAGTGGAGGGTGAATAGACTTGGTCCAAAAGAATCAAAAACTTTTTTTCGTGCAGATCGTATGAGGAAGTAAAAAAGAGGGTCTAAAGCCTGTGATTGCCTCAAGAAAAAACAATATAGATCAGTGCAAGTGAATCATTTGGATCGATATCAACTTCTTGATCGCTGAGGCGAATCGATTGGTTATGTTACATAAGTCTATCGGTTTAACTGATTGTCGCGGAAAAATTAGCTAGTTTATACCCGTGTGAAAAAACAACTTAAAAACAAATCGATTTAGAAGTTGTTTTCAATCGATGACTATGGAGTCAAATATGAATCGATCGGATCGAGAAAAGAGAGTCTTGGTGCTAAAACTATTAATCTTGATCCTAACTCGTAATATGTATGCAGATTTACTCAAGTTGTGTGCAATAATAGTGTAAAAAGAATCGCTTAATCAAACAAGTAAATGCACACAAGATTTATAAGAAAAAAAAGATGGTTCTGGACAACCAAATTCCCATGTTCACTCTTTCTTCCCTATCACAAAGGGCACCAACTTAACCAACGATTCGGACTTAGATTATCAGTTAGTCCAACACATTACACCAACAGATATTTATAGAGCTCTCACTCAACCGATCCCATAAATCATAACTAAAACCCTTGTCTTTCGAAATCTTGTTAAACAAACTTAACCTAACTTTGGGTTTTGGGTAAGATTTGTTGTTTGTTCCAACTTTGAAATCTATCCTAATATTTAAGTAGCCTAACAGTTTAGAGGATAAGATTTATGTGCTAAAAAACTATGGGATGAACACTTAGAAAATAATCTTCAAGGTTGTGTTCTTCGTGCGGAAATTTTGCTATAGTATATGAGCTTCTTGATAATTTCCTTCAAACCTTTCACTCAAAGAGTAATCCCATATTTATAGACCTCGAAATCAAAGAGCCGTTGGAGAGCAATTTGAATTTCCGCTATATTTGGTAGGTTTGCGAGATTTTTATGTGACGTCTTCCGAGAACGGCATGGCCCAAGAATTACGCAAGATCCGAAAAGCAAAAGATATGTCGTTTTTTCTAAAACGTTTGACTATGTAGCGCCCGAAATCCGCGATGTCACCGGGTCATCATCCGCGTGTCTTGTTCTTATTGGTTAACAAGTACAACATGTCGAGTTTGTTCACCAACTAAAGTTGACATTCTTCTTGTTGATATCGATCAACAACGTATGACTTGGTGAAACATTAGTTGACAAACAATGGGTGAATAAAAGTGACCGATAAGTTACAACCGATCGAGTCTGCGCGAACTAGAATGATAGATTTTTGTCTTCGATGTCGATTTGTCTTAGCTTTATTCAACTAGCGGCGCCACAAGCGTATTACTATTATCAGTTAAATTCCGATGTAGGTCTTAAAAGGTCCGGATCTTGATCTTCCGGTAGTCTTCGATCTTGATGGAACAAACGAGCTATTTGCTTCTATGTCTTCACCGGTCATCCGATTAAACTTTGATCATTCGACTAATCTCCTAGATTATCCGATCTTGACCTTGTCTTGTCTTTGGTCCCCGAGGATCCATTTTGTTAAGTAAGATCTCAAAAAAAGTTGGGATTTGGTCTTCGACCAATGACCTATACATATTGAGTTCCCCTTGGTTCATATAAATGTGACCTACCTTACATAGATCCAGTTCCCGCGTCGGTTGTCTATAAATTTCAAAATTGGTCATCCTAACTTTGATTCTAAAACATCGGTCACATCGAAAACAAAATAAAAGCAGATCAAAGCGAAAAAACCGATCCTATTACAAACCGTTTTGGAACTTCCATCAAAACTAAATACAAATTTCCCAACAATTTCCCCTTTTTGATGGAACCAAAACATATAATCGAAAAAAACAGATAACCATGCGAAATGTAAAAACATAAACAACACATCGGCCAAATCGAGGTAAACAATGAGATGTTGTCTTAAGATCGAAAAGGTAACTTGTTTTATATATAAGAGATGAAGATTACATGTACAAATTTTACCTATCACCGATCTAAGACATCTTCTCGATTCCTTCAATAAGCAAAACTTCAAGACTTTTCTCGAATGTTGAAAATCTTGTACATTCTCTGCAAAGAAGACCTCCAATCTTTCACTCTCAATAATGTCTCCTCTCTTAGCAAAATCATAGAAGAGTTGTTTGAATCCAATTGGGTCAAGAGAGTTATCATTTCCGAGTGGTGGAATCATTGTCGAAATTTTGGGTGCGATGAGTTAATGTCATGATTTTTCCTTCATGCATCACCACTTTGAAGAATCAAATCAGGGTGTTTGATCTCCGGCCAGCTTTTGAAACTTCGAGCAGATCAAATTCACCCGATCGGCATGTTAAAGGTATCTTCTCATTGTGAATAATGTAGACGCTCAACTTATCTACTCGGCAACGCGATTTTAATCTTTGTCCATTCAGAAGAAGTCTCGTCTCGCCACCATAATGCTTTCAACTTTCGCGGAAAAATCAAGCTCTCTCTTCCCAATCTAGTTCTTCTTCAGATCTTGCCGCCATCTTAGATTTCGACATATCTTGATCCAGCCGGCATGACAAGCTTCTTCTTCTTGATAAACGATAAATAATAAATAGCTTCAATGACCCCACAAAATGCCTCATCGCTTGTTCTTCTTTTTATCAAAGATCGATGTCCGCAAATCGAAGCTTTTTAGGTCACGATTGGCTTCTTGATTTGCTTCTTAGAGTTATCGATTCTTGCTTGCCTTTCCGCAGCTTGTCTTTCTTCAAATGAGGGATCGAAAAGTTGTCTTCTTCTCTCTGCAGCTTTCTTTGCCAACTTCGAGACTTTTCACCGATCCTCCCGATCAAATCTTTTTCTGTCGGGATTGACGAAGTCTTCAATCTTTTCCACCACGAAAACAACTTCGCATTTATAATTTCAAGTCTTTTTATTGCATGTTATCCGCCATTGATTTCTTTTTAAGAAAGTTCCAAGTCATCGAGCCTCGATCTCCTTATTGTGTTGATCCACGATTGTTTTAGTTCAAGAAATTTGGAGCGATCTCGAAATGGGTGACTTCGAAGATGAGTGGCATCGGGCGGAGTGACCTCGGGTAAACCAGAATGGGTGACTTAAAAATAAATCAACGAGCTACCATCTAAGTTGGCTATTTTTCCGTCTGCAAGATCTGTTTTTAACCATTCATCTTGTCCTTCCCTTTTTGGTTGCATCAAAAATGTGACAAACTTGAGATTCAAGGCCCGAACCGACGTGTTATCTCCTCCTTAAGTTCTTCCACAACAAGAGGAGTGATCCAACATTTGCGTAAGTAGTTGCGCATGCCGGGAACCTATTTAATCCAGATTCAATAACTTTCTTGCCCGAGTAATAGATTGATCAAATCTTTTTCAACTATTGTCCGACATGAATCGGTCCGTTCCAAGGATCCCCGGACACTTTCCAAGAGAACTGCGTCTCTCCAAGCATATCGACCGATCCTCATCTTGTCGGAAGAAAGAGGGTCAATTCGTTTTGTTATCGATTCGAGAATAGAATCGTGCATATGTGTGATCTTCTCAACCGTTAACTTCTTCTCAAATTGTCTTTATCAACCCGGGTTTGAGATCCGTCAACGGTTAGCTTCTCTTCTTTGTCAATCGGGTTGCTTTCTGTCTTCTTCAAATTTCTCGTCATCGACGTAGTAAAGAAGAGTCGAAATTGTGTATCAACCTTTGTACTTTTTCGTAATTCAGCTTTTACCCCATCTTGTATTTTCAAGAGTAATCGGATCTAGAATATCGGCCTTAGCACAAAGGTTTGACCAGATTTGAAACCTCGCCTTTGGGCGGGTCTCATCTACAAAGACTTTATACCGGTTCATCAAGAATAGTTGCTTTTTTACTCGAGATAAGCATAAGTATCATAAACTTCTTCTTCTTCTTCAGAAATACCCAGCTTCTGGTGCACCAACCATCTAATCAAAGATCAGAGCGGTTAAACACAATTTAGGCCACATTACCGATACAAAAATTCAAAACATTCTGGTTCGCCTTCTTCTCCAGGTCAACAAAGTAATCAAACTCCAAGGCATTCATTAAAATTAGGAAGTCTTCAATATCCTTGAGTCTGATGTTCCTCCAGAAGACTATCTCCTCCATCTGATGTCTGATCCCAATATGATCGATGAGTTCAGGAAAGTGCTCGTCCAGATAGATATTCACATGTCGCCGTAGAAAATTCACCGTAGAGTGTTCTTGTACAGGTGATTCGAGGAGGGTCCTCTTGTTGAAGAGGTTGTGAGACATGGAGACATACATGTCTTCATTCTCAGCAACATCTTGCTCCTCCCGAGTTCGAGCAGTGTTGGAACAAGTTCCTGAATGATTTCTTGAACAGGTTCCTGAACAACTTCCGAAACAGGTGGATTTAACTGAGAAGATTCGGGAGGGGGTGGAGGATTTTTTGGTTGATTGGTTGAAGGTTGATCGGGTTGTGGTTCTGATGTGGTTGAAGTTATTTTGGGAGAGGGGGTTCGAGAGGGAGAAGGGGTAAACGGTTTCCAGGTGGAAGGTTCAGTTGAAGGTGGTTGTCTGGTTGATGGTTCGGGTGAGGGTGATGGTTTTCTGGTTAAGGGTTCAGGTGAAGGTGATTTTGAAGAGGAGGTGGGTGAAGTGGGGCAGTAGGTGGTTTCATGCCCTCTGAAAGAGAACTTATGTGGGCTGAGTCTGATGGTTCAGAATCAGACTGATTCTCTTTAGGTTGTACATCAGCTCCACGGGTTTCCACCTGAACTGGGTTTTCCACCAGTATTAACTCTCGACCTGATTCTTCAGATTGATCTTCGCCTGATTCCAAAATTTCAACATCACTTCCTTCATCTTGAAGACCTCCGTAAAAGCATACCATCCTTCTTAGTTTCAAAGATTGTAGTAATCCATTTTTTTGTAATGCGTTTACTTTTTGCATCGATAAGGCTTACTCACAACTTGCTTCCTCTTTCTCATTCCTCTCTTTGATGGAGCTTTGCCTTCAGGATTTTTAGGCTTCGGCACATATGGTGTTAGATCATCATTAGATAATCCAGATAGTGCCTCATCCTTATAAAGCAAGGCTTTGAATTTTTCCACATATTGCTTCCGCTCATTTTGTGACCAAGGATAGTCTCTGGGAAGCTTATCATCCAAAATTATAGACACCTTGTGAATATTACTGATATTCTTGGTCAACTTCACTTGATTTTCTTCATCTCCGTGGCAAACTTATCGGGCCCTTAAATGCAAAGAACGATGCTTGAATAACCCCATCCAGTTCATATTTGGGGCCTTCTCAATGATTGCGGCCATAACATGCTGTTTTTGCTGGGTTAGAGCATCTGGGTTGAAAGAGATCCCAAGAATGACTTTCGAGACAATTTCGAAAACCCAAAATTTATGAAGACTTTCTTCTGAGGTAGGAACTTTGACATGTGTGGTGATTGATGTTCCTGTGTCTCAACAACACTTTCTGCAGATACTCCTTATCTGACATTCCAGCAGTGAACTCATCAGGGTATTTCTTGCCCATTTGAAGACCAAAGATTCTTCTGAGATCATCGTTGTAGACATCGATCTTGGTCCTTCCAATGAATGAGAATAGTTCTTTGTTGTCTGTCTCCTTTAGTCTTCTCAGGAATTCCAACGATTCAAACATATGGACAGTTTCCTGATGGAGATAGCAAAATTGATCAAGTCCACAGTCTCTTAAGCATTCGAGTATCTCCCTTGATTCTGGATCATTTGTGGTATTGAAAATGACATACTTTTCATCAATGACATTTTTGAGCATAGAAGCATAGTCACAAGTTTCCGATAGCACTATTGACGATTCCATTTTCTAAAATCATAAACAAACATACAAAGTGAGTGCAATGTGAAACAACATAATCAATCACACAACGTTATTCATAAAAGAGCAATTTTGCGAATTAATACACATGAATATCTATCCCCAATATGCATATAGTTTATGATGTATATAGAAATGACAATGACTGATTTAAATTCCATTTGATCATGATTAACAGTAATACACACAATTTCTATACTCTGATCATGATATGCTATTCAAAAATAACAAGATGAGTAAGTTACCAGAAAAGCGATATGAGGGTTTTGGAAGATAGATTAATCTCTTGAATATTTTGAATGTTTGAGAGAATTTTCTGGAACTGAATTGCGGTTTTAGAAAGTATGAAATGCGAAAGGTTTTCAGAGAAAATGTATTTAGGGATTTAAAAGATGGGAGGGAAACATTTTGCACGATTATTTTTTAAGGTACTTGAGTGTCCTTGATTTAAGTGGACGGTCAAGATTAAGGCGGTTGAAAAGTAATTCAATCGTGTGGTTAAGGTTTTAAACCGGCAGACTTTTGGACTTAAAGGTTCGGAATAAATGCATTCAATACACAAGCCCCGTGTCCGCATTTAATGTTTGCAGGCATGACATCATAAAGTAATGTGAACATTAATAGCTAACATAGAATAAAATGAAGATAAATCGAAAAATATATCCGATCGATTGTTGTCTTAAGATATTGTAATCTTGTCGATTACCACCGCTGATCTTATCCGGTTAACTTCCATTTGAACGTCATCCTAATTACGTTGACCTTATCGATGGTTGCCTAAACCATAGTATTTCCCAACAATGTCCTTTGAATCCTTATTTGATTTGATCGACTTTTTAAAACATTAACATGAGCCAAACCGATCGGTGACGCCCTTTTCAACCGCTATTATCTCAACAACTCTTTGATCGATCCTTTCGATCGGTTGAGATACCATACCCAACCGATCCTTCTTATCTCGATTTTCTTCTTCATCTCCCATCATCTCGATCCACTTTTGACCCAGGTCAAGTCTTGGAATGTCTTTTCCTCGCCGAACTTAGTTCTTGAGAAGTCAAAGAGTCGCCTCGATTCCCCTAATTCGGCGTGATTTGACACTCGTAATGATGGTATGGATACGTTGTGATAATTCACACCGCCAACTCATCCAACCATCAGTCGCGTGTTTCTTACGCGTTGTCCTTGTGGTCCAAATTTCTCCTAAGGGTCTTGAGAAATTAAATTTGCACCTATACCCCTGACTTTCTTCTATAAATAGATCTGGGGTTTTAGGTAAACAACACAACATAAACCATTCATCTTCTTTATTTAGCTTATACTCCATGTTTTCCGATGAATCCCTATTTCCGGTGAAACTTCCGGCAAAAACCTTTAACCCTTTTCAAATGAATTCAAATTTTCTCAAATCAACCCTGGAATCATTGTCCTATACAAGGCCCTTTTATTATTGCTTTCATCGTCATCGAAGATTACACATACAATTATTGCCAAGCTTCTACTCATCTTGACCGAGGCAAATGGATTCTGCTATAGCAAATGAAGACACTTCTCCTAACCGTTCCTTATGCACCTTGTGTGCCTATCAAGATGATCGGGAATTAACATCAACAAAGACTTCGGTCGTCTGTTGAAAATG
The DNA here is from genome assembly GCA_037126765.1 of Stenogyne calaminthoides. Classification (NCBI taxonomy): domain Eukaryota; kingdom Viridiplantae; phylum Streptophyta; class Magnoliopsida; order Lamiales; family Lamiaceae; genus Stenogyne; species Stenogyne calaminthoides. The sequence goes on from JBBCBC010000014.1 coordinate 30,661,374, forward strand.
AGTTTGGTATTCGATCTTGATCGACAACAACCGATCATCGATATATCAAACTCAATATTTGATATGTGACACTTGTGGCCAAATGGTCTTTGGACCACATCTTTGCACTTGTGTCCCGATTTAACAACGGAGAGCCCATTGATTTTAGGAGCTCCTCGGCTTAGAAATCCTTCAAGGCCTTTTCTCCTCACTCAAAGCTCGAGGGTGGCTTAGATTATTTCAAAAGCCTCTCACACCCTTTTTTGGGTTGGGGGAAAATGGGAGCATCAAACTCTAAAATCTTTAAAGCCTCTCTCCCCCTAGTTTTCTGTTAGGCTTAGGTTTATGGTTTAGGGTTTATGTCTTGACCTCCGGGTCCTTTTTGTACTTGTAACTTGTAATGTAACCGACCTCCTCTTCTTTATCAATGAAAATTTATATTATTCCATTGTTGTGTTGTTTCTACTTTCTTATGCGATTTGTAGCCTTAATCTTATACAACTTGCTTGTTGAACATAGCTTAATCGACTTACAAAGTATAACCTTCCAATCTGATCGGTTCCCCTTAATCCATAATTCTTTTCGATCGATCCGATTAAACTTATCATATCTTCCCTCAATTTGGACTCTTTTCTATCCGGGTCATCTCTTAACCAACCGGTCTTGAGACTAGTCCACATTTCATTTCGTGCACTTCCTCTCGAGATCCGTGAAGCCCTAGCTCATGGCATAATTCTCCTCCAAATCGATCTCAAATTAGTGGCTTGGTTAAAATATCGACTTTCTGCGGATTATCATCAAGATGGATCTTTTTCCATTCTCGATATTCTTCTTTTCAACATGATCTCTTATAAAATGGTGTCCGACATCCACATGCTTGCATCTTGTATGTAGAACAAGATTCTTTGAAGATGATTGCAATATCACTATTATGATATGCTATTCAAAAATAATATAGGTTACGTTTGTAAGCTATAATGTTATAATCCTCACCGAACCGACTTTTAGCGAAAGCGAAGGTTTTCAAAAAATATTTAGGATTTAAGAAGCATTTTTTGGTTATTATTTTTTCGGTACTTGATAGAGATGTCAAGAATCGATGTCTCGCTTTTTTGAAAACCAAGAGATCGGTTTTTAATGTTTGCTACCTAAAACCGACATGTACTCGAGGTTGACTTCACAATTCCGATCGATATTGACCTCCATAATCGAAATCGATGAATACCCACTAAGCTTAGATTATCATCTCGATGGGTAAAATAAACCAAGGTTTATCGTCCCCTTCAGATACTTAAGAATCCTTCTTATCCATTCAGTTTTTTGCTTCCCAGTGGCTTTGCATTGGATTTGCTCGACGAAATCGCACATATACCTCATCCGAAAAATGTGATATCACACCGCCAACTTTGGGTCATCACCACATTTTTGCTACCTTGTGGTCCAAATTTCTCCTGGCGATTGTATAGTAGAGATCCAATGAGAGCCCTATATTCTTCTCGATTAGTTTTTTTCACCATTCTCATCTGGATCCATCTTGAATCCACCATCATAGGAATTCGGCTTCCTTACGCTTTTGAACTCCCATCGAACTTAGTCAATAAACTCCTAGTGTACTTTCGTCGTCATCGAATGACTTTACAAAGTATATGAATATTCATTTCCATACTTTGCTTAACTTGTAAACCCGTGGCTAAAGTAACTCATCGACCCATCATGGACATCTCGATCCGAATTTTTCACATAAACTCTTGTTGGGAGATCCAAGATGATGTCATCCACATAAATCAACCATAAAAATGTCTTCTCCATCTTCTATTCTCGAATAAGGTTACATCCCACTATTCCTTTAGTGAAACCATTATCTATCAAGAACCGAGAGAGTGTATCATACCAAGCTCGAGGAGCTTGTTTTCAACCATAAAAGAGTTTTTTAAATCCGGTACACCGATCGCTTTTTTTTTTTCAAAAGCCCGGAAGTTGTTCAACATAAACTTCCTCCATTTACTAGTACCCGCTTAAGAATGCACTCTTAACATCCATCCGATACACAATAAACCTTCGTAAGCGGCGATATGCGAAAAAAAAAATTTAATGACTTCAAAAGCGACGTTAGTGCAAAGGTCTCATCATAATCAATTCCTTATGATTGTGAATACCCCTTAGCAACAAGTCTTGCCTTATTTATGGTTATGACATTATTCTCATCTCTCTTGTTCTTGAATACCCACTTTGTGCCAATCACATCTTGATGGGTTGGTCCATCCACCAAAGCCTTCCAAACTCGATTCCTTTCAAACTGTTCCATTCTTCTTGCATGGCTAGAATCCAGTTTGCATCTTGTAGAGTTTCTTCTACTTCAGTTGGTTCCTTCAAAGTCAGATAATAACAATAAATGGTACTTTCACCAATCTGATGTCTAGTTTTGACTCTATCAGATGGGTCTTCGATGATCAGATCAGTTGGATGACTGGTTACCCAGGTCCTTCTTTTCTGATTTGCATCAGTTTGGAGAACATCATCCTCTTTTGATAGTAGTTCATTACTAGTGATTGGGAGTGGTGCAGAATTATGATCCTCTTTACATGGACAAGTCTCAGCTGATGTTGGACTCATCATGTGGTGATGTCTGTCCGTTGGAACTTCAGGTGTTCCCCCTAAACCAGATGGTTCAAAACATATTCTTGTCTCAAATTGTATGCAGGTTTCTTCATTGACAACATGCGTGCCTTAGGGTCTGATTGACCTGATGAATCAGCAAGATCAAGTTCTGGAATATACACTGTTACGTGTTCTAATCCTTTCTCCTTGATACTTAGCTGATACATTTTTTGTGCATCAGGTACCGGTTGATCTGGTACTACTTGTTCTGAGGCATATTTCTCTTGTTCAGAAAATGTCTCATCAAAGACCACATGAGGTGTTTCTTCCACAACTAGGTTTACTTTGTTGTAAACCCCCCGAAGTTTTGGGATGAGGAATATCCTAAGAATATACCCATCCGACTTGGCCTCAAAAGTCTTCAACCCGACTCTTCCCATTGTTGTGTATGAAACACTTGCACCCAAAAACATGGAAGTAAGAAACACGAGGTTTTCTGGCCTTCCACAGTTCATAGGGTGTTTTGTAGTGAGTCTTAGTCAGTGAGCATCTGTTCTGAGTGTGGCATGCAGTATTGATGGCTTCTGCCCAGAAACGGCTTGGTGTTGCATGTTCAACTAACATAGTGTGAGCAACTTCCTTGAGTGTTCTGTTTCTCCGTTCTGCTACACCATTCTGTTGTGGCGTTCTTGCAGCTGATGTCTCATGATGTATACCAAACTTAGTGCAAAAATCAGTAATAAAAGAATTCGAAAATTCATGCCTTTATCGATCCGATTTTCACTATATTTGACACCCTTCTCATTCTCACTAATTTCTTGAGCAATTTCGGGTATCTTTGTTGTTGTCTCATTCTTCTTATACAAGAATACAACCCAGGTAAACTTGGAATAATCATCCACGATTACCAGAGTATATTTGCGTCCACTGAGACTGACTGGTGTAACTGGTCCAAATAAGTCCATATGGAGCGATTGCAATATCTTTGAATCTTTGGTCCATGGATTCCCTTGAATGAGGCTTTAACCTGTTTTTCCTTCTGACATGCGACACATGTCTGATCCTTAGAGAATACTTCATTCGGAAGACCCTCAACCAAAGACATCCTTGCTATCTTGTTAAGAGTTTTAAAGTTTAGATGACTCATTCTCTTGTGCCAGAGTCAACTGCTACTTTTGGAACTCTTAATAATCAGGCATGCATTTCTTGGACAACTGTTCCAATCTGTTGTATAAATCGTACCTTTCCTTGAACCAGTTAACAAGATCTGTTGAGTAGCTCGATTCTTGATAGTACATTGATCAGTCGAGAACTCAACACTGAATCCGTTGTCGCATAATTGTGAAACTGATAACAGGTTATGCTTTAAACCTTTGACATACGAGACTCCAAAGAATTTGTACATCATCATTCTCTAAGGTTCTCAATCCTCCGTAAAACCAAAGTTATCATCAACAAAAAGAGTACACTTGGGCCTTCTTTGCTTACGTGTAAAGAGCCGAGGAGATGTTTGCTTCCAAATATATGCCTTGAGCATCCACTATCGATGTACCAGATAGTTGCTTGTACACCTCTTTTGTTGGCCAAACCCACGAACCTGCAATCAAATCAGGTTTTAGGTACCCTTTTAGGATTGGGTCCTGAGGGGTTAGAGTTGGTTTTAGGGATCCATACAAACAGGGCACTTCTATTGTAATCAGATATATCAGAAGGCCTGATTTGTCTCCCATAAACATCTACATAATCATACATCTCTTCATATGCATTCTGATCAGTGGGATTATTTGTGTGAGCCTTGGGTGAATCAGAAGACTTGGGATTTTTCCTTGCTGTTTGTCTTCTTTTAACCCAAATGGGCTCAAAATCGCAAAGACTCCTAGGTTTCGATTATAAGGGTAGGTACGATCGCTACCATTAAAAGATTCATATCTTATTAGCATATCCGGTTTCAAAGAACCCTTGGCTTGCACTGTTAGGCAACTTGACTGATTAGGTTTGGATCGATTTCCAGTTAGAGGTTATCTTTTTCGATACCTAATCTGTGATCATGTAGGGTCTCTTCGAAGAACCGGTTCTTCTGTTGATTCCTCGTGATGCTTAATCGGTTAGGGGTCCATTTTTGTTCCTTTTCCGATTGGGCACTTGCCTTTACTTGTTCGTAAAGGTCTCTTTCCTTGTTAGATACAAATTTGGCTTTATGTGTATCTATATCGTAAAACTTCGTTTGATTACACCTTTTTGAAGTGAATCGATTTGGGGCTTTTGAGGATGTAGAAAGGTTTTATACCCAATTCCATTCTTATTAGTTGTCATTCAAAATAGTTGTTCATATCCTAATCGGTTTTTCAAGATTTTGTGAAAAACTCAGTATTTTCTTACGTAAACTATCCTCAGTTACTTTCAGACTCTCATGTAGTCGGAAGAGATCATCAAACTTGGCTTGTAGGATTTTAAAATCACCAGCTTGATGTTTATTGATAGCTAGTTGTTCCTTAATCTGCTTCTCCTGATCAAAAGAATTAACTTTCAGAACTTTCAGTTCTTGATTATCTTCCGAGGCGAAATTTGATTTTAGTTCACCGCTTTTCTTTGTCAAGATTTTCCTTAACAAGCTGAGTATTTTCAATCCTTAGCTTATCGTTTTCAGCTTCCACTATCGTATAAGTGTCTACTGCGTTAGAGAGATCATCAAGCAATTGCTCAGGGTAGAGCTACAAGTCAATCTCTCCAGCAGGTGTGCTAACCATAGCTAGTGTGGAAACTGAGAGAGCAGAAGGTTTAGAGGTTACCTTAGATTGGTCTTCCTCCTTAGCCATCAGACTGATTTCATCATCAGAAGAGAATATTAGATCATCGTAGTGGAAGAAATCATCAGCGTTGCTTATCAAACAGAAATCTTCTACAGATGAGTAGCCTGAATCCTCAGAAGGCAGATAAGAATCATCAATTTCAGATGTATCGGCAACCATGGCTTTCACATCTCTATAGCGTTGCTCTCTTACATTCGCTTCTCTTCTCTTTCTTTTGGTGTCGTCCGGGAAATCATACCAGAATGACCACGTTTTCTCACAGGTTGAAACACGCCCACGATCCACTTTAACTTCTTCGCCAGTGAGTCATTCCGCTCAGAGAATCTGTCGGTGACTTACCCGTCGATTATGTCAAAATTTCTTCTCTCAGATCTGTTGTCTCTCATTTCATCAGACCGATCATCTATTTTCTTATCTTCTCTGCGATCCTTTCTGTGATCATCTCTTCCGTCATCGATCCCGGTCCTTTCGAGATCCGTCACCGCCTCCTATCTCTTCCTCTGCTGTTTTGATAATCCCTGTAAAATCTACGATACTTGCCAAGTTGAATGTTAGATTTTTCAAGTTTTCTGGTTAGCAAAGTAATATGTTCAGTTTGGCTTATAATATTTCCAACGAGTTCAAGAGACTACGAAGTTTGTTGGTCGCTTTGAATGCAACCGATTTTTGATGTGGCGGTGTGGCTTTTCAAAGAGACGACTCGTCTTCTTCTTCTTGCCCTCTTTCGATCAGATCGAACTCATGGGCTTTAAGACTCAGGAACAGGTTGCTTGGCTTCATCTTGGCAATATCTTGATAATCCTTTATTACAGTGACTTTCATATCCCACTTCTTAATCAGAGATCTCAAGATCTTGTAATTTATGTTTTTATCTGACATCTCTCGTCCCAAGTTCCCGGCTTGTTGACCGACATGGTGATTCTTCCATCGAGCTCATTGATGGTTTCATTTGGTAATCTTGAGTTTCTCAAATTTCACCAGTTCAAACTTTTGCGTCTGCTATCTTTAATCGATCATTTCCTACACACATTTTTCAAGTTTTATCCCACATATGTTTGGGTCAGTCTTGAGATACTTTATCTTTTCTCCGGTTATCTTGTCCATGGTCTTCATGACTATGTGCCCAGCTATCGATCCGGTGTGTACAACTTTCTCTTCAAAGATCCATCGTATGGGACTCTTTTCGACAAGACTTCCAACCGCAAAATCTGGATCACCTCCAACAAATTGGGTTGTCATGGTAGATGATGATGGGTCCTCGTTCAAGAACTTCCATCATCCTCGCCGCTTATTGATCCCGTGATTGCTCATGTATATCGTCCCACCGTGATACTCAACAATGGAAAATTTAGGCAAATCATGATACATACCCAAGTATTATCCATGTTGATCGTGATTTTGAAAATAGATGAGATTTGAAAAGGTTTTTCGGATCGCCTCAAGTGACCACAAAGGTTCTTCCTCAAGAACCGATGATATTCAAAGCCCGGTGGTCCGTAGAACCACCGCTTAATACCACTTGTAGGTCCTTAACCGGGTTTCGTGAGGGCGTAAGTCTAGAGGGGGTGAATAGACTTACGAAAATTTTTTCGTCAGATCGGGTGTGATTGCAATTTGCTGATCGAGTGCAAGTGAATCGATTTGGGATCGATATCAACTTCTTGATCGCTCGAGGGCGGTCGATTCGATGTCTATCGGTTTAACTGATTGTCGCGGAAGCTTAGTTTATACCCGTGTGAAAAACGAGTTTAAAACAAATCGATTCCGAGTCGTTTTCAATCGGGATGACTATGGAGTCAACCGATCGATCGGTAAATTTGGTGCTAGGCGATCCTAACTTTCGTAATATGTATGCAGATTTACTCAAGTTGTGTGCAATAGTGTAAAACAGTTAATCAAACAAACAAAATGCACACAAGATTTATAGTGGTTCTACAACCCGATCCCACGTCCACTCTTCCCTATCACAAGGGGGCACCAACTTAACCAACCGGACTTAGATTATTGTGTTAGTCCAACACATTACACCAACAGATATTTATAGAGCTCTCACTCAACCGATCCTGAAATCGAAACTAGAAACCCTAGTCCGAATCTTGTTAAACAAACTTAACCTAACTTTGGGTTTTGGGTAAGATTTGTTGTTTGTTCCATCTTTGAAATCTATTCTAGTATTTAAATAGCCTAACAGTTAGAGGATAAGATTTCTGTGCTAAGAACTATGGGATGAACACTTAGAAAATAATCTTCAAGGTTGTGTTCTTCGTATGAAATTTTTGCTATAGTATATGAGCTTCTTGATAATTTCCGTGTTTTCACTCAAGAGTAATCCCATATTTATAGACCTCGAAATCAAAGAGCCGTTGGAGAGCAATTTGAATTTCCGCTATATTTGGTAGGTTTGCGAGGATTTTATATGACGCGTCTTCCGGAACGGCATGGCCGAAAAAGTGTATGTCATTTTTTTCTAGCCGTTTGACTATCTGCAAAATATGAAATCCAGATGTCATTTCAGTCATACGTGTCTTGTTCTTATTGGTTAACAAGTACAACATGTCAGAGTTTGTTCACCAACTAAAGTTGACATTCTTCTTGTTCAGATCAACAACGTGTGACTAGGTGAAGCATTAGTTGACACTGGTGTGTGTGGAAATGACCGATCGATTAACCGATCGATCTACCACCGATAGAGTCTTCGATGCGATTGTCTTAGCTTCAACTAGCAGACTCGACTGATGTAGGTCTTCTGGTCTGGATCTTGATCTTCTGGTAGTCTTCTGATCTTCAGGTCTTCTGAGCTATTGGCTTCATGTCTTCACCTGATCATCTGATTAACTGATCATTCGACTAACTGATTATCTGATCTTCTGACCTTGTCTTGTCTTCTGATCTCAATTGGTCTTCTGACCTGACCTATACATATTGAGTTCCCCCTCAATATGTGACCTACCTTATACATCAGTTGTCTATACATTTCAGTTGGTCATCCTAACCTGATTCTAAAACATCAGTCAGCTAACAGGTCTGACTGGTCCTATTACAAAATGTTTTGGAACTTCCATCAAAACTAAATACAAATTTCCCAACATCAACATTTCAAAAAAAATTCCCCAAAACATCTGACCTAATTTTTCCCCCGCGCACCACCTTGCTTCTTCCTCCATCCGCCACGTAAATCGCCGCCACCGTCCTCCAATAATCGATACCCACTGAATAATGGAACAAGAAACCGCGGCTCCTGAAGAAGGCAACCCCCCGCATCGTAAAACCCCCCCGATTCAAAAAACCCTGTCGCGTCGTTAAACCCACCACAATTCCACCTGTAAACACATCGCCTTCGTCAATGAGAAGAGGTCAGAGACCGTCGCCTAAGCCATATATTCCACCATTCTTGCGAAAGAATGAGCTTATACACCTTGGATCCCCCGATTATGGTAAGTCTCTAATTAGGCATTTTTTCTTAAATTTTGGCATTTGGGCATTTTGGCATTTGCTGAAAATTAGGGCATATGTGCATTTGCTGAAATTTGTGCATTTGGGCATTTGCTGAAATTTGTGCGTGTGCATTTGGGCATTTGTTGACTAAAATTTTGATCTTTTGTTCTAATGTAGACAAATGCAACTTATTGTATACTAATAAGATGCATCACGGGGGAGCACTGCGTAAAAATAGAAATGGAAATTTAGGATATTTGGGAGGCACAATAAGTGCATTAGATTTTGTTGATATAACCAGAGTAGATATTGAGTATTTGGATAGTTTGGTGTCTAAGCTGGGGTACAGTGGAACCAAGGTGTATTATGGGCTAGGTAAAACTGGGAAGTTTGAGTCTATTTATGGTGCATTTGATATTGAACAGATTTTCAATGCTGCTATAGAAAGGGTAGCTCATTTTTACCTGAGTGCCTTTAGAGATGGCCCTGGGCAAGAGTTTGGTGTAATATCAGAGGACTTTGAAGGACTTCAGAACTATAAAAAGATACAGGATGAGTTCAACAGTGATCCCAACAACATGGATTACTTGACACCAATGTCCCAACCTATTGAAGTTGAAGTAATTAATGAGGTAGAACAAGTGGAGATCACCCAGCCTGATGACTTCCCACCAATCTCTCAACCTCAAGTCCATGGTGATGATGATAATGTGATGGTGATGCAAGCAGATGAGAGGGGTCAGGGGATAGAACTAGATCAGGGGGGTGGGTCAGGGGGTAGAACTAGATGAGGAGGGTTAGGGGATAGAACCAAATCAGGGGGTGAGGCAGATTTGGAAGAGGTAGATTTGGAAGAGAAAGTTGAGTGGATAGAAGCAACTGAGAAAGAGGAGAATCATGGAAAATATAATAGCAAAGGGAAGACAATTATGACAGATATAGAGGAAGGGGAAGAGGAGAGTGATTTTGATTTCAAAGGTTATTATTCAAGTGGTGATGATCTGTTGGATGATATCATATTTGATGAGAATATAGATATTGAAGTTGAGTGGCTATGCCTTGTGGATGACACTAACAGAGATTCTGATTCAAGTCTATCTGATGAGAACATAGACAATGAATCTAACTTTTCAAGTGTTGCATCTGATGAAGAAGCAGTTGATGATGAAACCAGTTGTTTAACTTTCAGGAATTCTAATCTTAAGAGGCTTGAATTCTCCATTGAGCAGATTTTCCCCACAAAAAAAGCGTTTACGGAGGCTGTGAACATACACAGTATTGACACAGGGAGAGGTTTAAAGATAACAAAGAATGATGCAATGAGGATCTATGCCAGGTGTAGACAAGAGGGTTGTGATTGGCATATAAATGCACTCAAGCTTATGGGCCAAGAATCTTTCCAAATCAGACAGTACAATCCAGATCACAACTGTGCAAGACAATATCATCTTGACAATGTCAGATCAGGATGGTTGGCAAAAAAGTATGCAGAAGAGTTCAGGGTGGATCCACAACAGACAGTCTCAGGCTTAAAAAAGAGGACTATCAATAAGTTGAATTGTCATATTTTCCACTCTCAAGCCTACAGAGCAAAGCAAAAGGCCTTGAAACTTATTGAAGGAGATGAAACACATCAGTAGTCCAAGTTGTGTGACTATGCCCAAACTCTACTAGAGAAGAATCCTGGCTCAACTGTTATATTGAACATGGTGAATACAAATGCAGGGAGGAGGTTTAAGTCTATCGACATATGTTTGGGTGCACTGAAGATGGGGTTTAAGTTTGGGATGCGGCCATGGATTGGTGTAGATGGTTGTCACCTGAAGGGTCCTTGTCCAGGAGTTTTGCTCACTGCAGTGGGTATGGATCCCAACAATGATCCATACCCATTGGCCTATGCAGTTGTGGGAAGTGAGACAAAGGAGGTATGGGAGTGGTTTCTGAGTCTGTTGAAGGATGATCTGATGCAAGACAGAGGTGAGAGGATGACATTTATGTCAGATAAGCAGAAGGGTTTGATACCTGCTTTTGAACAGATTTTGCCTGAAGTGGAGAACATATTTTGTGTTAGACATCTGCATGGTAACATGAAGAGAGCAGGTTTCAGGGGGGATGCATTCAAAAAGGCCTTGTGGGCTGCTGCCAAGTCTAATATTGTACCTCAATTTGAAGATGCAATGAGGGGCATTGGAGCACTGGATCACAGATGTTTGGTCTGGCTTCAAGATAAGCCTCACTCCCAATGGTCAAGGTCACACTTCACCTTATGCAAGGTGTGACACCCTTGTAAACAATATGTGCGAGGTGTTCAATAAGTGCATCTTGGATGCAAGATCATCCCCTATTTTGACCATGTTGGAGTGGATTAGGGAGTACCTGATGAGCAAATTGCAGAAGAATAGGAATAGAGCTGAAAGGAAATGGGAGGGAAGAGCATTGTGTGGAAAGATAAGGAGTATATTGAACAGGAGAATGGATGCTGCAATGACACAAGATGAAGCAGTAGAGATGACCCAACCTGTTGATGCTCCACCAATGACACAAAAAGACTCACAAATTCTTCTGAATGTAAGCACAAAGTTATAAATTTTTGTTATACTTATGTTATAATATACTTATGTTATAAATTATTCCAGGTTCAAAAAAGTGTACCACGTAAACCAACCACAAGGCAAGGTAGAAGGGATTTGAGTAAACAAAGAAATCAAATAAAAAAAAAAAAAACAGGTATTACTTATGAAAATTTATCTTTTTGAAGTCTTAATTTCAGCAGTTATTTACTAATTACTGTAATGTTGTCAAAGAAAAGGAAAGCTGAGACTTCTGGTGCTAGTTCAAGTAAGAGTGCAATGGAACCTGCTATTGATCAGGTAATGTTGTTGATTGTAATGATAATTGTGTTGTAATTTGATTTATGAACTGAGATGTTTGGTTTTAATGATACAGATCCCCAGACCACCTGGAGTTGTGATAAGGGAGCCTCCACCTATGCATTTCAACCCACAAAGCTTTATTCGAGGTCAAGTTCAATTTGGTTCATCAAGTTCAACTCCAATTGTACCAACTGCTGGTATGAATTTCAACCCAAACACCTACATTGGATGTAATGTGAATATTGGTGGTGTCAACACCAATAGAGATGGAATGAGAGTCCTAACACAAGTGGGTAAGAAATTTGTTACCATGTCTTCTTTAACTCAAGCTGCTGTCAATGTTGCTGCTAGTGTTACAAACAAGGGCAACGACAAGAAGGTGAAAAAGGGGAAAGAATAGACAATGGGATTTTATTCAAGTGATTTTAGACAATTTCATGGTGATGAGGTTTTAAGTGGATTTGTTCTCTGGTTATATGTTGATTTGTATGTTGCTTTAGACAATAGGTGATTTGTGATTGTTGTATGTTGCTTTAGACAATGAGTGATTTGTTGCTTTAGACAATGGGATTTTCTTTAGACTTTGCTTAAGAACAATGGGATTTGTGATTGTTATTTGTGATTTTGATATTTTAGAAGTTGTTTTCATTGAAACAATAGATAATATTGCCCAAATGTAAGTTGGGACTTTTACAAAATGCCCTATATAGTCAGAGACTTTTTACACATAGCTAGCTAGATTCAACCCATCCACTTGAAGAAAGTAGGTGCCCAAGATAGAATTATTACAATGAAAAAGATGACTTTTAGCTGATTCACTTTAGAGAGTTCTTCAGCCATGCATATTATCTGGTTCTTCATTTCTTCATTCATTTCAATTGCATTTCTTTCCCCATGAGCTGCATCATTTAGCTTCTGAGTTAGCTCCAAGTTTTCAGCAATTAGGCTATCAATTCTCCTCCCCATTCCAGGAAACTTGTCTTGCTCAGCCACTTCATGCTCATCTGCCCAAACAAAGAATTTTCAGCCACCACTTAGTGAGTCAACACATGTATGGAACAACCTACCTTTGTTTCTTGGCCTTTGAGACACATAAGTGACAGTAGGTTTGCCACAATAACAGACAAGGTTATGTGCCCATTTTTGTGTTGTGGATGATGATGAAGCTCCATCTTTACTCATGCTCATTTTGTAAAATTTTGTTGATATGTATGTATGAATGATTTGAGGTGGTTTGTGTAGCATATATATAGGTGTTTATGACGCCATTTTCTCCCTCCAAAAAGGTAAAAAATACTCCCTCCAAAAAGTTACATTTTTTCCCTCCAGAAAGACAAAAAATTTGAGTAAAAATTCCTATGGGACCAAAAGTGTCATGTGTTTCCCTCCAAATTATTCCTCACGCGCATATATTGACTGGAAATCTTATGGGACCAAAAGTGTTATCGAAATTGACAGAAAAATTGACGGTTGGACCAAATGTGTAAAAATTTTGGGCTACGGGACCAAAAGTGTAAGGTTTGGGACCAAAATCGTGAGGAGGTGTGTCCTGTGGGACCAAAAATGCAAAAAACTCTAAAGAGATTTGTGCTTAGGGCTTTGAGTTATCATAAATTTGAACCTCTTAGTAATTGCAAAAAGGTGTTGGAACCTATTAGCAATATTGTGACCATTTTGGAACCTTGTAGTAATTTTCTCAATTATTTTCCTCTAAAAAAGAAAAACTCTAAATTATTTTGCTATAATATACATCAACAATTTCTTGACTTGGAGTTACCGTGAAGAGGACTAACGTCGTTTAATTTGTTTTGCAAGTTGACTAGTCAGCCTCATTTAAAAACAAAAATTCTAGTGGGTTTTGACTATTATAAATTGAAATAAGTATGAAAAACTAAAGGCAGCGATGAATTGAGTCAATTTAGGGCCAAACGGCGCCGTCGAGGGGAAGCATTTAATTTCTTGTGGGGACATAAATGGCTTTGACTGGGAAGGAAAGGTGTTGGAACGCCGAGTTTGATATATTCAGGAAATTAATCGGCGACTGCGAGTGCTTCCAATTTGCAATTAAGTGCACGCGTGACAATTGTGCGCTCATGCCGCATTCGGTCATTATATCTGTTTTACTACATATCAACGCCAAATCTCACCATGTTAAAACTAGATAGAAAATTATTATTTTTTACTTCATATATCTGGATATATTTAGATCATGTTTTGAATCAAAAGTGAATGGTGCAGAATCACTTTTTCTGGAAGTGAGTTTGATCCAACTTTAAAAAAAAATGTTTTTAAAATAAGAGCTTGTTTGGAAATTTTAGAAAGTGATTGAAAAACATTTATTTTAAAAAATATTAGACACAATTTTTTGATAAAAGAAAAAAATGTTTCTGCTCATGAATTAGAGTTTGCAAATAAGCACTAAGTTTAGCGTTTCAAACCACTACTTTAGTACTACCTCCGTCCCAAATCAATTTTATTACTAATGAATCTAATAATTTTAGGCTTCATTTGGATGAATGGATTTAAAATTCATGGATTTCACACACAAATCATCACTCTTCAATGAATTTACAAATACTTAAATTTTAGAGTCAAATTTAAAATAGAGGGATTTCAAATCCCCATCAAAACCTAGTTATTTATGAAATCCCCTCATCTTTACCCTTTTCCCCTCTCCCCCTTCACTCTTTTCCCTAAACTCTCAAATTTAAGTATTTATAAATCCATTGGAGAGTATGATTTGTGTGTGAAATCCATGGATTTCCAAATCCATCCATCCAAATGGAGCATTAGGTTTTTTTAATAAAAAATTGCTAACAAGAACATATACTAATTTTAAAAAACATATATATAAAATGATATTTTTGTATATGTACAATAAATTAGATATTTCTATTGTATGATAAAATTATTTTAAATAATTTATAAATTTAATGTATTTGGAACAATGTTTTAAATTTTATAAATCTTCTCAATCGTGTCATCCGGTTTTCGTTTAATATGGAAAATTCATTTACAATCAACAATGTTTGCATGAGGAGGGGGAGAGACGAGATCCCACGTACCATGGCGTTGGAGTGTTGTGAACTCTTCGGCCATGGCCTGACGCCAATGGTTAGATGTTAGTGCCTGTGAAACAGTGGTTGGTTATATATGTATCTTCCGAGATAGGATGCTTAGTGGCGGAGTATAGTTTCTTGGGCTTGAAAATATTATTCTGAGCTAGTGCTCTCAGTGTAGGCGGTGGCAACCAAGGACGTAATTGGAATAACAATCGTAATTTCTTTGTTACTTATCAACTTTGTGATTTTCAAGAACACACAATACCTTATTGCAAGCGCCTTCAGACCTCGATCGGTTCATATGGCCCATTCTCTGAGTCACTCACACTTTTCAAACCACTAACTAATGAACTCTGGAGCCTCTCATAATCTTGATTGATACCTGGAGAAGATATTATTTTAAAATCGTGTACTCTAAAATTCTCCATTATAGAATGTAGCTGCGTAAATTGTTTAATTTTTTATCTTTTATGAACTCATAGTCGTTGCAAGAAAATGTGCACTTGATTAATAATCTCCCAGCTTGCAAATTATAATAACTGCGCTTGTTTTGGGATTTAAGTGTGCGGAGCAAGTCAAGGTTTTAGAATCCAGAAATTTAGAATTCTTGATGAATAGTAAATGTATGTGTTTGTTTTGAGATTTAAGTAGGGTGAGATTTTACTTTATGTCAAATCAATGTTTAATAATGATTGATATTGTATTATTATATTATATTGAGAAGAGTAATAAAGTGTATAAAGTGTGATATATTGAGAAGAGTAATAATAGATTTTATAGGTATTTGTAGGTGTGGATGGAATGTGGGATTTGAAAACGAAACTCTAAATCCCAAACTCGTATGAGATGGGGAGCGCAAAGTCCTAAGTCCATCCGTGTGAGTCTCAAAACAAAAGCAGCGTTACAGATCGCATGAGAAAAAAATAAATCACACAAATAAATTATGTGTGACCAACTTATAAAAAAATGTTTGGCAGGAAATAAGTAGTATGTTTTGAAAAAAATGTTTGGCACCAAATAAGTAGATGTTATGATGATATTTGAGTAATATTAACTTCGTGTCTTGATATACGTTCATTAAATATTAGCTTCACAAGTAAAAATGTGGCAATAGAATGGCGATATTGAAGTGGACAAACACAACTTCTTATATAGTTATGACATTTCAATTATACATCAACTGTATAATTAATATTAAATTATAAAAGATTAATAATCTTTATAATGGATTCATTACTTAGAGTGTATTTTGAAACACTTAAAACAACTTTCAGAAACACTTATTTTTAAAAGCGGTGAGAGGGAGCTTTGAAAATAAGTGCTTCTAGAAACTGTTTTAAGTGTTTCAAAACACGCCCTTAATTTACTTTTGACGATTAATTTATTATAAACTGCAGTGAGTCGTTGGCTTTTTCATTGTCTATAGGTATCATAGTATCATACTTTGCCGTCTAACATCTTACATAGACGCATATCCACTTAGCCAGACAAAATAATTTCTAAGCAATAATTAGATGTTACGAAAGCGAAAAAGTCATGTTGTAAGTTATTGTTTTATTAATAATTCAATAAAGAAAGATAAACATTAAGAAGAAAATTATAAAAATAGAATTCTTAATTACATATGATAAGAGTTTTGAAACCCTGCAGGTCTAATATATACAAGCATTAGACTAAAACCAGGTGGCTTAGCCTACCTGGCCACTGGGCTCTCATTTGAGTGGGAGATCCAGGTTCGATTCTCTCTGGGAACAAATTAGAGTTATGGGAGTTATAAGGTGGATTGACAATTTCGTGGAGTATTTGGGTGTTTGGTGTACTAACTACTAACAACTAATATCTAACTTTGTCCGATAAAAAAAAATAAAAAAAAAATATATATATATATAGACTAATATCAGGATTTTTTAATTAAGTTTAAGCCCCCCCCAATTGATTAAGGCCCGTTTGGCTAAACTTATTTTAAGCATCTTATAAGCTCTAACATATTATAAGTTGTTTTGAGAGCTTATAAGATGTAATTTTTAAGTAGCTTATAAGTTGTTAAAGTGTTTGACTAATAAAACTTATAAGTTCTTTAATAATGTTTAATTTAAAAATTAATATAATTTTTTCGATTTTTTTAATTAATTTTTTTTCAAAAATAAATATTTTTTTCAGGAAATAATTTTTTTTCGAATTTTTTTCCAGAAACAAAAAATAATAAAAAAAAAATCGAATTTTTTTTTCCAAAAAATATTTTTTTTTCAATTTTTTTTCCGGATTTTTTTTCCAGAAAATAATTTTTTTTCAAAAAAAAATTCTCAATTTTTTTTTCCAGAAAATATTTTTTTTTTAAATACTTTTTTTCCAATTTTTTTTTTCAAAAATATATTTTTCATTTTTTCTTTTCTTTTTTTTTTTGCAAAAACAAAAAAACAGGTCAGGTTGGATTGAATTCGGACCGAGTTTGGGCCGGGATGGGTTGAAATAGGATAGAACTTATATAATTTTTGTAAAATAAGTTGGGATATCCGAACTTATTTTTTTGGAGCTTATAAGCTCTAAAGAGCTTATTTTTAGATCTTATAAGATGTTAGACATCTTATTTTACCAAACAAAATTAATGAACTTATAAGCTCCTAAACAACTTATAAGTTGTTTTAAAGAGCTTATAAGCTGTGCCAAACACCCCCTAAGTTCAATGACAAAAACTCAGATAGACACGATTAAATGCTATGAACTCCTGTTATTTAAGATCATTTGTTACATAAAAAAAATTCATTTGTTATGTATAAAAATTATCATCAAGTATGAACAAAAACAATCACTTTTTTAGAAAATATTTTATATTTTTAAACAAAGGAAATTTTTTTGCATAACAAATGACGATTTTATATAATCATGATAGAAATACATGAGTGTTACTCAAGTTCAAAATAGATATATTTTAAAATATAGTGTGTAAAAATTTAGATATTTTAAAATTTAAATGTTTGTGTTTGTTCTAAAATTTCGGTACGAATTGACCCAAATATTTTATTTTTTGATATTAAATGGAACAAATTTCAGTTTATAACAGGATGAATTGGAAATTTGGAATAGAGGGAGTATACATAATTCTTTTATATGCTAGAAAAAAATGTTAGAAATAACAGAAAATAAAAAATATGTTAACAACAACAATATATTATTCAAAATACAGTACATACGATATCACTTTATAATCGTTTAAGATAATAATAATATAATAATAAATTAAAAATGAAGGAATATAATTTAATAATAATTTGAGATTATTATTTTTACTTAATAATAAGTTTGGATAATTATTTCATACTTAATAGATTGTGATTAATGAAATCGATTATGACAATTTTTTATTTTTTATTGAAAGGAGATTATGACAAATTAATAATAGTTAGTTTTTAATCTTTGTGTGAGAATATTATTTAGTATTTAATGTAAACCAAGATAATAACATTATAATAGATTATATATGAATAAGATATGATCAATAAGTACAACTGTACAAGTACATAAACAATTGACAAATATATTAATAACTACGTACATAACTACATTTTAAAGTTAGAGACACTCTTCTTTAGATGATCTAATACATCATATGATACTCCACTTGAGTATTTGAGTCATATTATTTTGTAAAATATAATTGAATTGAAACCCTATAAACTTATGGATCATCTAGCATAAGTATGTCATGTCTTATGCATGAGACTGTTTAATACAAATTTTGTTTGAATTTAAATTAGATTACAATTTGCCAAAATATTATGATTTTAATTGCAATTAAATTTAAAATTAAATGTGTTTAACTGACAAAATTATCTAACGTTTTTAAATTTTCGAGTTTTTACAAATCAATCCATGAAATTGAGGTTAATTATATAATAGAGTTTTAGATATTTTAACTAGATAAAAACTTGTGTAAATTTGAGTTCACGTTAAACTTTATCTCTTCAATATTACTGATATGTTATATGTATATGTACCTAGGATGCATGGGTACTCGAAATTTTTTAATAATGCAGTGTCGGATACTTTATGGGTACTTGAATACGCGGATACGGGTGGGATACGCACCCAATACGCCACGTGGCGTGTCCCAATTAAAAATATTAATACTAATTTTGGGTACCATGTCGAACACGGCGGATGATCAGCTTGTCGGACACGAATAGGGTACACGTGGGGTCAAAATTTGTAAAATTTATTTTGTTTTTTTTGCCTTGAAATAAATTTATTTTATATTAAATTAACTCAAATTAATCCACAAACAGTAAAAAAATATTGACTCTCTCTATTGCTCACACTGTCACACCACTGTCAAACTGTTAGTCGTTCACATATTTTATTACGATGTTCATCTCGTTTTGATTTTATATTTGTTTAGGTGTTAAAAAATTACAAAGGTTATAAAGACACATATTTTCAAAAAAAATTATGGATACATTTTTATATACAATGAAAATATAAATTTTTTTTTTTTTTACGGAAAAGAAAACTAGGTGCAAGTGATGCACCTATCGAGTAGGCCCTCCACAGAGATCGGGGGATCTACCCAACAATGAGGACTATCAAAGTCTAGCAGTCCTAGCAAGAATATGTGTCAAATCATTGGCATTACGACAAGTCCACGAAACCGAATAAGACGAACTACCCTCTATTAAGTGTTTCCCCATCCAAATGAAGTCACTAACTGGAGTATTTCCCACAACATCAGCTTTCAGGGCATCCACAACCCTTTTAGAATCCGTTTCCACCATAACATTAGAAAGTCCTAGGTTTCTAGCCCAATTCAGGGCCTCCACCGAGCCCCATGCTTCTCCTTCGTCGATACTCAGCAAACCAGCTCACACTAGTGTTCGGCAAGCAACAAAGTAGCCACTATCGTCATGCAAAATCATACCCACCCCTGTTTGCATTGAGTCTGGGAAAAAGCTTGCATCCACATTGATCTTGACATGAGTCGGCGGCGGTGCGTGCCATCGTTTGCAGCGCTCCACTCTTTCTTTAATCACTGGTTTAAGACGAACTCCTTTCCATTCTTCCATGAAGATCCTAGCGCCATGGACTACCTGACTCGGTGTGGTCATTTCAGCATCCCACACCACCTTATTCCTTCCGCGCCAGATAGCCCACACCACCCCCATTGTTTTTTCCACTTGCTCTGGTTCAAGAACACGGACCAATCTCAAGAATAACTCAATATGTCTGTCCACCTCAAAGCAAAGTGAATCTATCTTATCCCATAAGCCAACAACATCCCAACACCCTTTAGCAAAAGGGCAGTCGACGAAGAGGTGTCACACTGTCTCACTCATCTGTGAACAAAAAGGACACAACGTATCCATTCCCGAATACCATTTACCCAGTTTAGCTCTTACAGCCACCCACCTTTTGCACAACCTCTAATAGAAATTCGCCACCCTTGGAGGTACCTTAAACTTCCACAAAATTTTCCACGGGGTATCGTTGAACTCCCATGAGGCGTTTATCACACTCATCGCAAGATGGTAGGCCGATTTCACCGTGTATAACCCGTTCGTAGAGAAATGCCAAACCAATTTATCTTCGACTCCGTGTGGACTCGGGAGTTGTCCTTAAAATCCTTTCCTTGTCAACTTCATGGAACACCTCTTGAATTAGTGGCTGGTCCCAGACCCGTGTTCCAGGAACATAGAAGTCGCTTATAGTCATATCTTCAAAGGATGGCGCCGGAGCAGACTCTACAAAAAATGACCAATCATTATCCAGCCATATGTCACCCCACATCCGAACTCGATCTCCATTCCCAACTTTCCACCTTATCCCACGTTTAACCAAATCCATTGCTGTATGTATTCCCCTCCAAGTGTAGCTCAGATTGTTACCAATCCTGGCTTCAAAGAACTCTACGTTCGGAAAATATTTAGCTCTGAGAATACGGCTGATAACTAAGTTCGGGTGTGTCTGGATTCGCCAAACGAGTTTCCCTAACATAGCAATGTTGAAAATATGAAGATTCCTGAAACCTATCCCCCTTCATTCTTATGTTTCGAGAGAGCTTCCCACGTCTCCCATTTTACTCTCTTTTTCGGATTCGTACCATGTCCCCACCAATAAGAGTTCATCATACGGTGCAACTCGTCAAGCAAAGTTGAGGGGAGCAGGACGTGCTCATACAATATGCTGGGATAGCCTGTGCGGCAGACTTCAAAATAATCTCTTTTCCGATCTTGGATATTTTCTTTCCTCTCCACTGTTGAAGCCTGTTCCAGAGTCTATCTCTTATGTATCGGAAAAATTATAATCGTACTCAGACCATATCTTACCCAATTATTTTTAAAAATATATGTCCTAGTACCCGCACCGTATTGTACCCGTATTGCCGTACCCATATCCGTGCAACCTAGATATGCACTATTATTATTATGTACTATAAATATTATCATTGTTTTAAAAATATTTTATCTTTTAAAAAATAATAATATTTATGTACCTTAATAAAATTTATATATAATAATGATTGATAAAATTCATATATAAACCTAATTCACATTGGTTAAATTGTTGCTGTTCTTATTGTTGTTTTCAAATTCTAATTTCAAGTTGTAGTTTATAGGTTAAATTCTTAGGACGAATTTGATCATATGCCCGCAGGTGGACACAAACTTATATGCCCACCGCTTATGTGGCGCGCCACATATGCAAAATTCTCACCATCATTTAATTAGTTTCTTTAATTAATTCAATCTTCTCATTTATATATATTCCATATTTTACCCAATTTTATTAATTATATTAATTTTTTTTTACCTGACCCCGACCCCAACCCCGACCCGAGTGGTTCATGGTTCACCCGGGCGAAATGGTTCATGATTTAGGGTTTAGATTTATATAATTAATGAGAAGATTGAATTAATTAAAAAAACTAATTAAATGATGGTGAAGACCTTGCATATGTGGCGCGCCACATAAACGGTGAACATATAAGTTTATGCCCACCTGCGGACATATGATCAAATCCAATTCTTAGGAATAGGTTAAGATTATGAAACGTGAAAGTTTCGCGCACCAGTGCAAAAATAGTTGCTTAGTTCTTAACTTGATATTATAAATTTAAATATCTGACTATTTTACAAAACTTGTGTTTTATTTCAAATTTTCATACCAACTGAAAGGTTGAGATTTGTTAAACTTAGAAGTTTCAGAGAAAAAAATCTTATAGTATAAATTAGTTTTTACAGCATATTTAGTTTATATTTTATATGTATTTAAATAATATAAATTATTTTTTAATTTAATTTATCAATATTAATTATTTCATTAAAAAGCGTTAACACACTGGGTAATATAATTGAAAGTAAAACTATTTTGTTATAAGACTCGTTTTGAGAGAAATATACTACTAGTAATTTACTAATTCAAAAATGGAAAGAAAGTAGTACTCCACTACTCCAAAATATTTAGCAAACATGTATTTTACGACTTTTTCGTTTTCCGCATAAAAAAATTATGCGATTTTCCTAAATTTAATCACCAAATCTGATATTATCATGACAGAAAACATGTGCATAAATTTAGTAATCGTACTTGTAAACAAAACCCTAGAGTGGTTCATTGCAAGAACGATTCGCCGCCAGCTTAATCCTTCCCTTTATATAAACTGTCGCTCTCTATCTCACTCTCCTTCCACTACTCTCTATTTCTAGCGCAGCTCCCTCTTTTGTTTCTTTAAATGGAACCAATGTAACTTGCTCTCGTTTTCTTGAAATTCAAGATGAAGGAATATGTCCATTTCGCTCAATTTGTGAAAGTGAGTTTTCCTGCGTGTTTAATTTAATTTTTAATTTGAGTTTATGGGGTTTCTCTATTGTATAATTTTCTAGGGTTTGTAAGTCGATTCCAGTTGCTAGTGTTGATTTTAAGCTCTGTTTCTTTGTTCAGTGGTTGATTTTAAGCTCCGTTTCTTTATTCAGTGAACAATAAATAATTGGGGCTTTTGTGAGAAATTATGTTATCTGAATTGGGCAGAAGGCCGATGTACGGAAACAATGAAAATTCATTTGGGGATGAGTTTGAGAAGGAGATAGGTTTGTTACTTCGTGAACAGAGGAGGCCGGAGGCGGCCGATGATCTCGAAAAGGAGCTGAATTTGTACAGGAGTGGATCTGCTCCACCCACTGTTGAGAGTTCACTTAACGCAGTTGGCGGGTTGTTCAAACATGGTGTTGTTAATGGCCGTCCAGCTTTTCCGGAGTTTTCAGTAGATGAGAAGAGCAATGGGCTCTTATCGGACGAGGAACTTAGGTCCGATCCTAGCTACTGGGCTTACTATCGGGCGAATATCAATCTGAACCCGAGGCTGCCGCCGCCTCTTTTGGCAAGGGAGGATTGGAGGTCTTCTCAGAGGTTGCAGGGAGGGAGTTCTGCAATTGGGGATAGGAGGAAGGTGAATAGGGAGGATGGTGGAAATGGTGGGAGGTCCCTGTTCGCAGTACCGCCGAGTTTCAATTCGAAGAAGGAGCAAGAGAGTGAGACCGATGATGGTTCTGTGGAGTGGGGTGGTGATGGGCTTATTGGCTTGCCTGGATTGGGGTTAGGTAGCAAGCAGAAGAGTTTTTCTGGGATGTTTCAGGTTGTTAACTTGCACTGCTGCTCGTTTTACTTTTGTGTTGTTTCCTTTTTCTTTACTTTTATGTTTATTTCTTCCAAGATTGAAAGTAGATGTGTGATTGCGATATTGGAGTTTACTTACTTTTTATGTTTATGCTTGCAGGTTTAGATTATATATATATATATATATATATATATATATATATATATATATATATTGTAAAATATGGTTTATTTTTTGTCATTAGTTTACATGAATTTACATCATATTTCCTGAATCTTTCTTTTTCGTGACATGTATATGCGCATTTTGTTGCATATGCCTCTTCTGTGTTAGCTTGAAAACCTGTCTGTTATACTACTTTGCAGTTTCTGGTATAGTTAAGGTTGATGATTTGAACTTATGGACAATTTAATAGTTCTTTATAAATGGATAGCTTGTGGGTAATTGGTAAACTCTTCTACTTCAGTGTCAATTCTAGCATGTGGTCTAGCTGCCTGACTTCCAAATCATATAATATCAATGGACTTCGGAATTATCATATTGGTTGAAACATTTTGCGTCTTTTTCTTGGATCTAATTAATATGTTAATATTTTTGCTTTTTTTTTTTTAGTTCGCTTAAGTTCTTAATATTATGAAATCTATGCAGGATGACTTGAACCACTCTACGCTGACTTCTGGTCACCCTTCACGCCCATCTAGCAGAAATGCTTTTAATGAGAACGCCAGTTCGGCAGAGGCCGAGTTGGCTCATCTGTATGGAGTGACATCATCGGACCAAGTACACTCAACTTCAAATATCCAGAGCTCATCAGCTGCCCCTGCGTCATATTCGTATGCTGCTGCTTTGGGTGCATCCTTATCAAGAAGCTCAACTCCTGATCCTCAACGTATTGCAAGGGCTCCCAGTCCTTGCCCGACTCCTATTGGAGGGGGGAGGACAGTAAATTCTGAAAAAAATAACATTAACAGCACCAGCTCCTTTAATGGTCCCAACGAATCTGCTGATCTGGTTGCTGCTTTGTCAGGCATGAACCTTTCAAATGGAAATGTTGATCACATTGAACCCATCCCCATCGACCATAAGAATTATCTTTTCAACAGGCACGGGGGCCAGAATAACTTAAAACAGCAGACTTATATGAAAAGACATGAACTTGGGCAGTTCCATACGTCTTCTGGTCCTGATTCTGGTGCAAATTATGGTGGTGGGGCACATTTCAATAGAAATACTTCCCTTCAACCTGACTCATATCTGAAAGGATCTTCTAATGCTCCAGGTAATAATGGGGGTAGCCCGTTTCTTCAGTATCAGCATTTGGACAGTCCTAATGCATCCTTTTCAAAGTATGGATTAAGTGACTATCCTATGAGTCCAATATCGGGTCAACTTGGGCGCTCCAATTTGCCTCCCTTGTTTGAAAATGCTGCTATGGCTACATCTGGCATTGACTCTAGAATGTTTGGGGGACCAAGTTTTGGTGCTGCTGTGGGGGATCAAGACTTCAGTAGACTAGGCAACCAGATGGCTGGGGGTGTGCCGCAGGCATCGTATGTTGACCCGTATGTCGACCCGTATTTACAGTACTTGGCAGCAGCTGGATACTCTGCAGCACAAGTTGCTGCTCTTAGTGACTCATTGGTTGATAGGAACTATGTGGGTAACTCATACATTGACCTGCTTCAGCAAGCATACTTTGGAAATTTGTTGTCTCCCCAGAAATCACAGTATGGTGCTCCGTTTGGTAGCAAGAACGGTCCATCTAGTCCTCATGGTTTCTATTCAAATCCTACAATGGGAATTGGGTTGTCATATCCAGGAAGTCCGTTATCAAGTCCTGTCATTCCAAATTCATCTGGAGGACCTGTTAGCCCAATGAGGCATGGTGAATTCGGGGCGAGATTTCCTGTTGGGATGCAAAATTGGCACTTGGATACCATGAGTAACGGTTTTGGTTCTTCTCTGCTGGAGGAGTTTAAGAGCAATAAAACCAGATGTTTTGAACTTTCAGACATCTGTGGTCATGTTGTTGAATTTAGGTATGTATTTTACAACTGAATTCTATTTATTTTTGTGAGGATTGATATCTGACTTTTCAATCAAAACATTTTAAACAGCGCTGATCAATATGGAAGCCGGTTCATTCAACAAAAGCTTGAAACTGCTACAGCACAAGAAAAGAACATGATTTTTGAGGAAATTTTCCCTCATGCTCTTACACTAATTACTGACGTGTTTGGTAATTATGTAATCCAAAAGGTACAAAAGAATACATGGCTAGTCAATCAGTTGATAACTATGACTATTTTACTTATATGGAGCTTCTAGACCTTAACAATCTTTTTAGAGCTGATTCTTTTTTATCTTGCCAGTTTTTTGAACATGGCATGGCGAATCAAAGAAGAGAGTTAGCTGTCAAGCTTTTTGGACATGTACTTACCCTAAGCCTCCAAATGTATGGTTGTCGAGTGATACAAAAGGTAAAACTAGGCTTATATTGTGCATTTATTGTATAACTGGAACTCGTGCTTCTGAAATCTAATCTGAGTATATATCTTGAGTGCCACCACCACGTTATGGGCATAGAAGTAAATTTGAGTTTGAATCAGATTGAATAATGTTGTATGATAATGTAGGCAATAGAAGTTGTCGATGTGGATCAGAAGATTAAAATGGTGGAAGAGCTGGATGGGCATGTCATGCGATGTGTGCGTGATCAAAATGGAAATCATGTCATCCAGAAGTGTATTGAATGTGTCCCCGAGGAGCATATTCAGTTTATTGTGTCAACATTTTTTGACCAAGTTATGGCTCTCTCCACTCATCCATATGGTTGTCGTGTGATACAGGTTAGAGAAAAAAGTGTGAAGGATTTTTTGACCATTCTCACTTGGTTGTTGTCAAAGTATTAGTGTATATTGTGAGATGCTTTTGATTTGGCAGCGAGTTCTGGAGCATTGCGAGGATGAAAAGACCCAAAGCAAAGTGATGGGAGAGATTATGGGGTCCGTGAGCATGCTAGCACAGGATCAGTATGGGAATTATGTTGTACAGGTTCGTAATTTTATTGAAATATGTGGTCATTGTGGATGCTGTAGACAGCTTTGATGCACTGTTTGGATTTTAGGAAGTTCAATGCAGGCCAACTGTGAAGCTGGAAAAAATCTGTTACAAACTTTTGCTTGTAAAAGTTTCACTTGAATGTGCAACAGTAGAATAATTTGGTCATTGTAGACTGATTAACTTGTGTCTATCTGCTTCTGAGTGTCCATTACAACCTATACATCGTTGTATTGAATGAAGGATTGACTTCTTTTATCTTTCATCTCTTGAAGTGCATCATCATTCATCAATGTCACTGGTTTAGAAATGGTTAATTAATAAAAAAAATTTGTAACAATTGGCATATATATTTTCAATTAGCATATAAAAAGTTTATATCATGCGATTTATTTAAGTTTTTCATAAAGTTTTTGATGAATATTTTTTCATGCTGTTGTTATAGCATGTTCTGGAGCATGGAAAGCCACATGAGAGAACAACCATAATTCAGGAATTAGCTGGGAAGATAGTTCAAATGAGTCAGCAGAAATTTGCGTCAAACGTTGTTGAGAAATGCTTGACTTTTAGCGATCCAAGTCAACGCCAACTGCTGGTGAATGAGATGCTGGGAACAACTGATGAGAACGAGCCTCTTCAGGTTCATTATTTCCTCTTTTATTTCTCCTCACAGTACTGGATAAACTTCTAAGAAATTAAGCCCTTGCTTACAGCAATTAAAGCTATAATACTGGATTTGAGATTTTGCTTTTGTTTTTGTTCTATGCTATTTCTGAGGATGTTAATGATGGACTAGAGGAGTATGACTAAAAATTTCTGAGGCATGTACTAAAACCTCTTTGCCGTGTAACAATAAGGAGCATAAAGCATTTAAAGAATCAATATCATGGAAATCTCATCTAAGATACACCGTGGTTCATTAGTGCATTTTCGGAAGCTTTTACATGGTTCCTGGTACTTCATGAGAAACATGGAAATATTTTAAGAGCAGGTAAATATATATGTTCTCTGTTGTGATTTCAATGTAGAAATCATGTATAATTTCAGCTGTGATTGCTGGTGCAATTTTTTTAAATTTGCCTAGTGGAATTTTCCTTGATGATATGATGTAAAGGAATTAATACGAGATACAAATTCTGTTCGGATCTCAAATCCTTTCCTTGATTTTGATGTAAATGGATTCTGTGCTCATAATATATGATCTTTCTTGTTAATTGTTTCATGTCCCATGCCTGTGCGATTTGAGTTATTTAGAGTGGGATTTGCTAAGATCATCGTAGTGACTTGTTATAATAATATGACAACAAATGAGTAATTAAGATAACCACAAATGGAGAGTGTTTAATTCTTTGTTGTGCAACTGAAATACCAATATAGGTTTCAAAAGAGACGATCAAATTTATCTTTCACTTATGCTTTTGTGTAACAGGCTATGATGAAAGACCAATATGCAAACTATGTGGTACAGAAAGTACTGGAGATTTGTAGTGATCAGCAGCGTGAACTGATCATGTCTAGGATTAAAGTCCATTTGAATGCACTGAAGAAGTACACCTATGGGAAGCATATAGTAGCTCGCGTAGAGAAACTTGTTGCTGCTGGCGGTAAAATCTTTAAAAAAATTCTTTTTTCTTCTAGAAATTCTTCTCATCCGCATTTTGATGTCTCAACTTCTTTGCTTACTCATTTTTCTCAGAAACATTTAAAAAAAGGAAGTCCAAAAAAAAAGGGTCTATTCAGCATTGTCTTTTATTATTCTATGTTAGTTTCATGGTCAATGAAAATACATTTTTTAGATCCTGCAAATGCCGTCTCATTTTGCTGACATAATTATGTTACAAGAGCCCACTACATAATCTCATCACAAAATCAAATCCATGATTGAGCAAACCTAATTGCAACCAAATAAAAAAAGAAGAGGTTTTTTTTTTTACCCAAAGGGAATATCACATGAGTTGTGTACTACAGGTTCTGTGTCGTCTTTGTTCAGTTCAGTATGTTATGATGTGCTTTCTAACTTTCTCAAGATTCAATTACGATTTTTGTTTTTTGGTTGACAGAAAGGAGAATTGCAGCTGCTCAGACACAAGCCCTTGCGTAGTTGTGTAGGAAAGAAAGATGTACAGCTAACTGAGGCTAGTTTGGGCTAGCCACCTCTCCTCTTTCTCGAGTGGTGCTTCAATTGTACGTATCTTTGAGGGTATGAGTTTATTACAAATAAAATAACTTGTACTAAAAACTGTACATCATGTAGTGTTACGTTTATACATAGAGAGTCTAGTTTTAGCTGAGGCTGATTGTTCCTGATGCCTGTCCAGATCGTAAAATAACGATAAAAATGCTGTGAGGGTGTAATATAAGTGACTGTACAAATGATGCCATGTGAAGTGTTGTATTTCTGGGTACGGGATAGAAATGATGTTATTTATGGTAATACAAGTCTTTACTTGGCGAAAATTATGGAGGTAGGGGTTTGTAAAGTTTTGTGGAACTCCAGTTAGGTTTTTCCGATGAAATGGAGAAGAGAAGAATAGAAGGATATTATGATTATGTTCTAATCATGTAAATCCTGCTTCCTTTATGTTGTGCTCGTCTTTGATTCTGTACTGAACATGTGAGTGTCATTTCGTAATTTGAAGGTTCTTGTATGATATTGCTTAGTAGTAAAAGATAAATATTGCTATGAAGTTTCTGCTTGTGTCAACATTAACATATTGGGGGTGCTAAATGCAAACTCTCCTGTGAAATTTGTTCATAGTATGAAACTATTACCGTTACACTCATAAATTGATATCACTACTTTTATAAACTAATACCAATAGCATTTAATACTATGATCTTAGTTTATAATGTAATGGTATTACTTGATAAATGTAGTGGTATTAGTTTGTTAGTGTTATAAATTTTATACTATAAACAACTTTCACCTTTCACCGGAGGCTTACACATTTCTAAAATGTTTGTTCAATTTCTATTACCCAATATTTATGAATATTTGGACCATGCTAGCATCTCCTTGTAACCTCTAAGCTGTCTATGGTCGTAATTCGTACAACACATTAACTATCTTATTGCATGGGAATCCAATGATTTGTTTGAGTTATTGGGTAGTTTCTCTAGTTTGCATAGTCATAATTATGCATTTTATTCATATTAAAAAGCCTGTAAAGTAGGAGTAGTCTGTTAAGCAAGAAATTTTGTGCAACAATGAACTTATGCAATTAAAGATTATGTGTTGCGAAAAAATCCACTATTTGTGCATAATATATGCATGCAGTAATACAACTATAAATTTATAACCTTGAGAGTGAAATTTTAATATAGAGGTATTAATACATCAGTAAATATAATTTTAGATATGTACAATTATATTCATGTACAAAATACAATACATAATGAAACTCTATGATGCATGGAGTTTTTAAAAAATACCACAGTGCACTATTGGATGTGCGTAGGGTGCGGGTGCGGATGCGATTCGCGTTGAATTTGCAGGGACCTATATATTAAGTCATTGAAACAGAGTCTGATAATTATGTTTTTTTCTTCCTTCTCTTAAAGGAGCTTGATTTAGCACAAATTGTGTAAGAAATTTATGTTTAAGTGCATCCTAAGAAATTTAATGTTAAATTCGACATCAAAGTCGTATATTGTGTATACAAATTTATAGTATAAAGTTTTGAAAAGAAGTTTATAGGAGATTGTGTTGGTTAACGCTAATTAAATTTTATGGAAAGTGTTGAAAATTTCCCAATAATAAGACATTATGATAATGAGGTTGAGAGTTGATCACCAAGACTAAAGTAAAGCTTTCGATAAGTTATATGATGATATTGATAGTCACGTCAGAACGATTTAAGAAGTAAACGCTAAATAAATTAATTAATGGTAAGATTCTGATTAAATTACAATTAAAGATGATTGGTAGGATGCAATAGAGTAAGGACACACGTAATCCCGAAAGCATGAACTTGTACTAATTATTCTGCACAATCATACTGATGATTAAATAAAAATTTAAAAAATCAAATATAAAATAAATAAATTTTCGTAGTCCATATTCTTTTGATTGTGTGTTACACAGAGTTTATAACCTAATATGGGTTTCACTTTCGTAATATTTACACATTATTATGTAGGATGCATTCTTAATAACAATAATTTTGATTCTTGTATATTTCATTATGTTCAATGTCGATCAACCTACAACTTTGGGTTGGGGGGTAACTAAATTCTGGCCATGCAGATGCAGGTTTATTCCACGAATGTCATAATATAGACTTATTTTTCAGTAGCTACACACACACATATATATGTATGTATGTATATGGCTTCAGGATTTTAATTAATTATTTCTTTTGAAACAAAAACATAATTAATTGATGATGCACACTTGTATAAGAAGGTCTCACAGTGAAATACGAAACATAATTTTGATATTGACATTTTAAACTTTGAAAGGAAAAGGTGTTGGTTTGTGCTAAATTGTACAAGTGTCTGTTTCATGTATGAGACCGTCTCATGAGAATTTTTATCCTAATTAATTTATTGAAATGAAAATTTCTGAGTGCCATTTTAATTAAGTAGCGCACAGACGCAATTGAAGTTAATTAAAAATATTGTTCAAATCTTGATTCTAAATAAGTCTAACCATCAGTTCTTCTCTAGCAATAATTTAACTGTTTCGGTTGATGTTGCCATCGATGTTACAACATTGGTTACAATATCAGTATTCGTCATTTCTTCTTAACCACTAACACTTCTATGTTCAATGTTGTCTTTGATGTTGTTGACTGCAGGTTGACGATCTAGGTTATTCTGCAAGATTCCAGAAGGTTCCACAAGCTTCAAGAATCGAGTAGAATGGACTAGATCATGTTGCTGTTTTCAGAAGATCTGAGAAGACCCACTACCTGGGCAGTTACAAAGATCATGGAAGAGTGGATTTGAGAGTTTCTAGATCCTTCAAGGAGGTTCTAGTAAGGCTACACGGAGTCTATAAATAGAAGACCTTGATGTTCACATCAAGTGCCGAACATTGCCATATATCGTGTGATGTTTAGTCGAAGCAACAACCAAGCATCAACTGTAGAGTGCGTGAGTGCATCCAGAGTGATAGGGTCGTTGTTGTGGAGTTATTTTACCATAGAGAGTAATTGTAGGGTTTACAATACCTCGAGTTGGTGCTAGATTTGTTTTATGTGGAGTGTTAGTCTCGGTGTTAGATAGTTTCACACTCATAGAACAAGTCACCTTTGGTAGTGTAGAAATACACCTAGCCTTTAGATCATATGTTTGATCTTGTTTCAAGGGGATTCGATTTGTGAACCTCTTTGTATTCATTATTTTGATAAATAGTGATTTCGGCCATAAGGCTTCACAATCTATATTGATATAGATTGTGCAAAGTCTTTTTAATTTCGTGTGTTGTGTTTCTGAGTCTTCCGCTGTTTCTGTTGTTTAATTGTTACTTTGAGTGTTCCAACATTCAGTGTAACATTACTCTGATTTTTCTAAACACAACCTCGTGTCTTCTCACACACACTTTCAGTTGGCACCAGAGCCAAAACTTGATTTTAGATCATGTGTCAAGTGTGTTGTTTTTGTTATGGCGATGGAATATCCTCTTACTCCACAAAGTTTGAGACCACCAATCCTTGATGGTACAAACTATGCGTATTGGAAACCAAAGATGAGGATGTACATCAAGTCAATTGATGAACGTGCCTGGAGAAGTATACTTTCAGGATGGACACCTCCTAGGAATGTTGCTGATGAAGAAGGAGAAGTTACAGTCAAACGCGAACTGGATTGGACTAATGAAGAAAGTACAACTGCTAGCTACAATTCTAAATCTTTGAATGCAATATTCACATCAGTTGATATGACTATGTTCAAGATCATATCAACATGTGTTTCTGCAAAAGAAGCTTGAGATAGATTGCAAGAGCACAATGAAGGTTCAGATAGTGTTCGAAGGTCCAGACTTCGAATGCTTGGGACAAAGTTCGAGAACTTGAAGATGAAAGAGGATGAAACAATTTCTTCCTACAATGAACGAATCACTGAAATTGCAAATGAAGCTCAATCTCTTGGAGATCCCATCTCCAATGTGAGGTTGGTTCATAAGATTTTGCGTACAGTACCTAAGCGCTTCGATGCAAAAATTTGTGCAATTGAAGAGGCAAGGGATACAAATACACTGAGTCAAAATGAACTGATCAGCATCCTACGTGCGTATGAGATGAATACAACTGAGAAGGATGACAAAGCTGATGCAAAGAAAGTGGTGGTGTTCAAAGGTGAAACGTCTTCGAATGCTGAGCAAATGCCTATTGTGACTGAAGTTGATTCAGAGGATGATGTCGCTGACATATGTTCCAACTCCGAGGAGTACATTTCTTTTATGACAAGGCAATTCAAAGCTCTTATGAAAAAGAGGAATATCAAATTCAAAGGCAACATTCAACCAAAGATTCAGATTAACAACTCTCCACAATCCTTTGAAAAGAAATGTAATGTGTTCCAACCAAGGAAAATTGGTACTGGAATCAAAAGCAGGTATGACAAAACTGACCCCGAGTATAGAATGTCTGTTCAATGTAATGCATGTCATGGGTATGGTCATTATGCGAATGAATGTGCTAATACCTTGCTTAAATTGAAATTGAACTTCAATGTTACTTTAAGTGATGAATCTGATGAAGAACATGAAGAACAAAATGAAGAACGTGCATTCTATGCTAGAATAGACTATGATGATTCCTTAGATGATGATCTGGATTATTCTGATTCTGATGTTGAAACAGATGTTACACCATCTGGAGTAACATTAGATGAAGGTTGTTCTGATAAAACTGTTAATTGTTTTAATGGTTTAATTAATGATAAAAGAACATCTGTTGTGAATAGTGAACCATGTGGATCAGGCTGTAAAGATTTGTTTGATAAATGAGAATCTCAAAATCAGATTCTAAAGTCTATGACTAAGGAAAATGATGACTTGAGAGACTCACTAACCAAACTTGAAGTTGTCTTAACAAGAAAGGATTTGGGAATTTCTAAACTAAATGAAGAATTGAAAAGTTCAACCTTATGTTTTAAGAAATATGCCAAAGGATCAAAAATATTGAAAGATGCTTTGTTGGTTGGTAAATCTGACACTACTAGTCTTGGTTTTGAAACTACTTCTGAAAGCTTTAAACCTGTGAAATTTGTTAAAGCTGGAGTAAAGACAAATGTTGAAACTCCAGTAAAAACAAAAGTTCACATTAAGAAGAAGAAAAAGAAGTACGTGTGTCACTATTGTTCTGGTCATGGTCATATTCGTCCTTATTGTGATAAATTGAAAAAGGATATGAAGGTGTTACAAGCTGAAGTTTCTGAGTCACAATGTGCTAAAACTGAATGTATCAGTAAACAAAGTGTGACTT
This sequence comes from Stenogyne calaminthoides, assembly GCA_037126765.1. NCBI lineage: Eukaryota > Viridiplantae > Streptophyta > Magnoliopsida > Lamiales > Lamiaceae > Stenogyne > Stenogyne calaminthoides. The sequence continues at coordinate 30,695,229 of JBBCBC010000014.1, forward strand.
GTAATGTTGTGTATACATCTCTGAAAGCATGTGTGCCTGGTTTATGATATTTTGATAGTGGTTGTTCTAGTCACATGACTGGTCAAGTGAATTTCCTGTCTGATTATGAGAAATTTGATGGAGGAAATGTCACTTATGGTGGTGGTTCAAAAGGAAAGATTGTTGGGAAAGGTACTCTCAATGTTGAAGGATTTCCTAAGTTGTCTAATGTCTTACATGTTGAAGGTTTGCTTGCTAATTTGATTAGTATAAGTCAACTATGTGATGACAATTTGCATGTCAAGTTTGATAAGAATTCTTGTTATGTTCTGAATAATGAAAATGAGTGTCGACTGGTAATAGGTCAATTGATAATTGTTATCTTATTGGAACTAACAATGTTTGCAATCTTGCCAAAAATCTTTGAAATGCCAAGCTTTATGGCATCAAAAGCTTGGACATGTTAACTCTTTGGAATATCCGAAAACTTGTGAAGATAGGTGTTGTAAATATAGAAACCATAATTTTGCCAAAAAACCGTAAACTAAATATAGTTGAGAAACCATAATTTGTGGTTCATATGGATCTTATGGGTCCTATGAAACGAAAAGGGAGGAAAAAAAGAATGAAACATATCGAGATCATATTGGGATTCTGAAGATGTGAAAAGCGAGTTCACACAGATGTTGTCACATTGTTCGAAAAACACGGTATTTTAATCCTCAATACTACATATGGATCTTATCATGAAAAGCCCTTCAAACCAAAATCATTGGTGAATCTTCTTGGAGGAAAAAGATGTGGTAAGATATTGTTGAATTTTAGATTAATTATGCAAGAAAACATTATCAACATATTTTGGGAATTTCTGCAAGTTGAACCGAAATTTCGAGATTCAAAGGATGTTACACCTAATGCCACGATATACGGGACAACATTCTGATGTTTCGAAAATCCAAAAACAAAATCGGTTTTAAAAACGATTTTTTATCCGTAGAAAATCCTCAATACACTAAATATCCAAGGTACAAAATATATTCTTCGATTCAAGTGATTCATGAAAAGCCATCCTTCAAACCAAATCATTGGTGAATCTTGAAGAACATTGGAGTACAAACCAAGGATGAAGAATGGCATTGAAAAACTCAAAAGATGTGGTAAGATATGTTTTTATGTCTTCTATATGCAACATAGTTAATTCCGAAGTTATCATTAACAACATAATTGAGCCTAAGAATGTCAAGGAAAGTCCCCTTTAGTGATGAAAATTGGATAAATGCTATGCAAATCCACGAAGAACTTAATCTTCAAAAGGGAAAAATTTGAAAGGAATGATGTTTGTGTTGGGGAATGAGTTACATATCCATCTATTAAGGTGAATATTTAAATACAAATTTAATTCATTAATTATTACTAGCATGAATTAATCCTATATTAATTCAAATAATAATTACAACAACATATCATGCATATAAAAAGCCACGAAAATCTACATCATCGGAAATCACGGGTTTAAAACATTATCAACTTGTTTTTTTGGAACGGAAGAACATTGATGTAGGGGCTTGATTAACATGGCGAGGACTTTCGGTTTATGACGGACTAACCAAAAATAAAATTTTTCTTTCGTAAGGACTTCCCAAGTATTCCCTTTAGCCCTTGCTCGACAATCCGTTTAAAGGATACTCATTGAACAATTAACAAAAGGAAAAAAATAAAACTTTGTTGCAATGTGGATTATGTGGATTTGCTAATATTTTCAAAGTGACCACAAAGAAAACCCGATCTGAAAGTGCATTGTTTTAACTTGGGAATGAACTAATCATTTAGTTTTGATTAATTATATTTATAAGATAAGGATGGACATAAAGTGGTCAAGTTGAAATTTTAGTGATATTTCAATGTGGGAAAACACTTTTCTTGGTCACCAAGAAATCTTGAATATATCTTCTATATTATTTTTCCCATAATTAAAATATTCCACAAAAAACCTCCCACCTTTGATAGGATAAGTTTGTTTGTCAAGTGAAAAGAACTCATATTATGGATGATTTTCTCGAAAATTAAGGATGTCAAGAATCCAAGATTTGGATCTTTTTGAATTTATGAGATATTCTTGTATTTCAAGAAATACATATCTTCCATAATATCTTTTCAAGAAAATCAAGAAAATCTTTCTTGCCTCTCTATTTTCAAAAATTTCAAAATATCCCCAAATATGAATAACCAAGTAGGAGATTTCTTGAATTTAATGAGATAATCTTGTATTCCAAGAATATATATCTTCATTCCATAACAAAATTCAAAGAAAACCGTTCTCCCTACTTTTTTTGTGTCCATAAATTTCAAAAAATTTTATAAGAGGAAATATAAGCAACAATATTTATTTTATTTTAATCACCTTTTTTGGATCAAGAAATGGGTTGGACCACTATATGTTGGGCTACAATGTGGGGGGCCTTTAGGAGAATTAAGATTGGACCTTCTAATGGATCTTGAATATCTAACATTGAGCCAAAATATAATTTCAAAGCCCATAAATATTAATTAATCCCACTACATAATTAATATTGCACCATCCATCTTAACCCATATTACAAATCAATATGGCTCCGTCATTATTTCCCGTGTTTAAGATTATCTAGCCCATTAATTAATTCAAAAACAAAGTTGGAAAAATAGCTTTCCGTTAATTAATATCTTTTGTCCTTGGTTTAGTTTTGATTAATTCATGTTCAACATTATTATCCATATTCCGAAACTAATTCCACTTGCAAGATTTGGTATGATAAAACTTATGAACCTCCCAAGGGGGGCAAATCAAAAAAAAAGGAGAAATCTAATTTAGTTAATGTCAAGAAGATACACAATTCTTCATATTAAATCTTAGCAATCACATTAAGTGACCAATAATATTTGCCTCAAGATAAAAAGTATTGAATCTCTATTCATGCGATTCGCTACCCATGATAAGTCAAAAATCCTGGCTTAGAAATTTTTTCAAAATAGTTAAACAATCCCAAAATTAAAAGCCAATCCTATTTAAGGGATAAGTTTGTAAAAGAGTGTTCTTTAAAATCAAAAAAAACAACTTACCCTGAATATTTCCATTTTAGATCTAATTCTTCCTTGTTAAGTTTCCAAAAAGAAATTTATCCTCCTCAGAAAAACAAATATTCCCATTCAAGAAACACTCATTTATATCACTAGTGTAATCTCTTGGTCAAGACAAACCAATCTTTAGGAGAGCCTTTACACCTCAACCTTTCGCGATGGTTGTTCATTTCCATCTAGGTCGTGAATGGCGTACTTTTAGTTACAAGGGAACATCGTTCGAAATTAATTTAATCTTACGTGATCCGGTATCACTAAATTAACTATCGTAATTGTTCGTCATTTAATTATTGAAACGATTATTTTCAAAAAAAAAAAATATATAACATTCAATCATATTTAAAGCATCGGTGATAAACAATTTATTTCAAAGAAATAAGTTTGAAAATTCGGTTTTTGATTATACAAAGTAAAAAGCATACTTTTCAAGATAATCCCAACAATCTCCCACTTATACTCAAAGTTTGCTTTTTAAGTATACTACAACATAAGAATCTCGAGTAGTCCGTGACATCTAATGTCACCTACACGAACCTAATAATTTCTCCCACTTATACTCAAAGCGATTGGCAATACGGTCTTGACACTCATTCCACTCATATGTCTCTCGAATGTATTCAAAGGAAAAGGGCACGCTTTGTGAATGGATCTATCTAGTTTTCGTCACCTCCTTCGACGCTATCTTTAATCACATCTATATCTCCTCTCTTAACGATTTCTCGATAAGATGTCTTTTCCTTTAATGTGTTTGTTTGACTTGGATTTTCGTGGACTCTTGGTTCTCTTTGAATTTTAGTAACTTTGAAATTTACCCAAGAGCCCCAGCGGATATTGCTGCAATAAATATCATTCGTAATTGAAAACTAAACACAAATTGAAATATCATCCAAGTCCACTAAGAAGATCTAGAGCCAATCCCGAATAAAAATTTAAAATTTTTTATTAAGTTCTTTCATAGCTTCACAAATCTCACCCTAGCCTATTTACCCGAGTTCCATGGTTGAAATAAACATCTGTTGATGATGCATTTTCCATAAAGCATAATCGCTTTCACAAAAAATTGAAAATCATCTAAGCCCATTTGATATGGCTACACTTCCCAAATGGAAAACACACTACCATCGAATAATGTTTTTAGGCAAATAATTTATGGAATCTATATCGATTGGAAATTCGAGTCCACTGAAAATGGATAAATTGGAGTTATCAATTTCGAATGATAAATTTGTGTTGGATCTAATCAACATTCTATCCCAAGTTCTTTTAAAACTTTCACAAATTAATCATAAAATGTTTTTAAAAAAACAAATCATATCAATGTCGCTTTCAAAAGGTTACTTTGATATCTTGCTATCATGCCTATGGCAAAAAAATTGGAAATATCCGGGTCTCGTTTTGAAAGGAATGATGTTTAACATAAGGTTTTTAAATACAAATTTAATTCATTAATTATTACTTCTAAATTATCTTGAATATATTAATTTAATAATTACAACCATTCATGCATATAAAAAGCCACAATAAATCTTGCTCTCCGGTTTTCCATTAAAGGATATCTTTTTGACATTATTTACAAAAGGAAAAAATAAATACTTTCATGTCATCTATCTCCTTTATTTCGTTGTACTTGGGAATGAACTTTATAAGGGGACATTTTCTTTTAGGATAGATGGATTCCAAAACTAAATAGGTTCTATAATCCTTTCTTTCCACAAAAATCTTGCATCTTTAATGCATTTCAAGAATCAAATTTGGATCTCTTTTGAATTTATGAAATATTCTTGTATTTCAAGAAACCTTTTTCAAGAAAATCCTTTTCTTGTGATCTTGATCCCAAGGATGTGTCCTTGAATTTAATGAGATAATCCCTAAGTCTTTCATATCAAACTGCTTTTCCATAAATTTCAAAAAAACCATGCCCTTTTTAGTCGATAACACCTTCACATCGTTCTCGATGATCAATAATCAATGTTATCTACGATATAATCCCACTACATTAATCTACGATTATTTAACATTACTAAGAATACCAATCGATTCCGAAATATGGCATCTTAAATCAAAGCAATAGTTCCATTATTTATTTTTTTATACACACAACTTTCAAAATCGTTTTGATCAAACCCATAAGACTTTATTACATGATCAAAACTTTGGTTCCAAGCTCGGATGCTGTTTGAGTCCGTAAAATGGACCTCTTGAGCTTACAAACTAGGTGTTCTTGGCCCCATTTCAATGAAACCTTGGTGTTGTTGCACATAGATCTCTTTATCAAGACTTTATCCTCCTTTAAAAAGTCATCTTGACATCTATTTGCAAAACCAATCGAAGGTCAACCTTAAACGATGGTTGTTCATTTCCATCTAACAAATCGATAAGAGAATACTTCCAGGATGGACTTAAGCATGGCTAAAAAAAAAATATAACATTCAATCATATTTAAAGCATCGGTGAAAAAAAATTTCCTCATAATCGATCCCTTCTTTTTTACGAAGTATAACCTTTTCAAGATAATCGCCACTATACTTTGCTTTTTAAGGTTTCAACCTTCCCCGTGACATCCACCTTCTCTTGTCCTCTTTTCCTCTTATATACCCACTTGCATCCAATGGGTTTGACCCCATTAAGTGGTTCGACTTAGCTCCCATACTCTATTATGAAACATAGAACCCATTTTGGATTTCATTCTTTGTTTGCCAAACAACCATCCTTATCTTGGAGTGCCTTCCAAGTCATATGTCCATGGGTCGATTCTCGAATCAAATCCAGGGACTCCTATTCCCATGAATCTCTCGAAATTTTCCATCTATATCTAACAACCCTCCCACTATAACGAGGCTTTGCCAGAAAACGTATCATTTGGTATATCATCTAAAACAGATATCCTTTCTCATCGACCGAGGTTTGCCTCTAAGCTCATTTAAGGTAATCTCACTGGGTTTTATTTGGGATTCTATAGTTTTCTTCCAAAATCTAAAGTGGGTATGAAACGGATGTCCACCTTTTGATCTTAGGAACTATAGAACATTCACTCTTTTTTGATTCCCACCTTCACATGGGTATCCTATCAAAACTAAGAATACCTTTAATTTTACGATTGAGGATCCAATTTATTACATTCAAAACTTTGTCCAACACGTTTGGTCAGGGACCTCGGACAAACCCCAAAGTTCTCATGTGTCTCATACTAGACTTTGCATCTTTTATCAAATCCACAATTTTTGGGGTTAAATTTTCAATAGCACCAAGTTCAGAATGTAAGTCGTTGTTTTCCAAAACCATGACCCCATTAAATCGACTCGGAAACATAGAAGATCCGTATAACTCATCATTGATCTAACCATTTCCAAAAGAATTCATTTGTTCCCATGAATCTCTCTGCAATCCCCGCTTTTGTTGAGGGTTATCATCTAGTAAATTTCGGATTCTATCCTTCATCGGATAAGTAGTTCAAAAAATCTCATCCACCTTTTTTGATCTTAGGTATTTCACGCCTCCACGATCGATCGTAGAGACTTGATCGTTTTTCCACATGATTCTCTCCCACAATTCTTTGAGCCTTAAATTCTTTAGAATTTCTCAAAGGTCTCGATTCATGCCATTTCATAAGGAAAATGTACCTTGAGTAATCATCAATAAAATTACTCATAACCTCCTCTTGCTTTGGTTAACATTGAACTAAAGTCTCGATTACATCTATGTGAATCGATCTCTAACACTTTTTTCTAGCCCCCCATTCCCTTGGCTCCAAATGCCATCTTTGTCATATCACCCTCCAAACATGATTCGCGAGGTTAGAATCGGTTCAACTTGGAGAAGCCCTAGTGAACCGTCTCTTACCAACCTTTGGATCCTCTTTGGATTTATATGACCCAATTTATAGATGCTAAAGAAGTGTCTCGTTCACGTCTGATGAACGCTTTCTTTTCTCGGAAATAGTTGATGTGTTATAGGATACATTTCGTGAGTGGTGTGCACAGTTAATTGTATAGAGATCATTCAACAACGTTCCATGACAGATAAATTTATCAAAAGAAAAATGGTAACAACTTTATTAAAAAGTAACCAAATATCCATCATAAAAGTTTAGAAACTGAAAACGAATTCTTTCTAAAATCCGGAACGTAAAGAATATCTCAAAAATTATAACACTGTCTTCAAAAGACAGGTGCACTTCTCCCACTGCTTCAGCTGCCACTCTCGTAGCATCGCCCAGTGTGATGAGGACCTCACTCCCACTAAGTTGTCGGGTCCGCTTGAACCCCTGTAATGTGAAACAAACATGATTAGTGGATCCCGTATCCACCACCCACAAAATGGGAGGCATACGCCGCTAAACAAGTTTCAAACAACTAGTGCGTGAGTATTACCTTTCTTTCCTTTCCTTTTGGGATCGGAACAGGCTGACCTCGATTGTCCTACTCTCCCGCTTTCCAAAGTTTTCCTCATACTTGATCCCATGCTTCTATTTGATGTTGAGTCTTCTTGGTTTAACCTTCTTCTCTTTTCATCATCCTTATCACCACTTGATCTAGGATGAAGAGAAGATTTCCGTTTCCCCAAGTTCTTTTCCTCGCGCTCCACTTCCTTTTCAACCAAAGTCAAAGCATTTATAAGATCCTCCACTTTAAAATCTTGATCTTCCATTAGATACTCAAGATAGCGGTGATTATAGCTCTTTGGTAAGGATTGAAGAATGAAATCAACCTTAGTATTGAAGTCATATTTTTCGCGAGGATCTCAAGTTCCTCAAATAAAGACCATAACCCTAAAGACGTCTTTGTCTTTGCAATGCGTCCTTTTTTCCAATTTTAATCGAAAGCAATTTCTTGCTTCACACTTTGATCGCCATATGGGTCTGATGTCCGAACATCGCTTCGAGATTCTTTAAGATGTCTGCAGCTGACTCATATTCTTGATGAAGACGCCTCAACGCATCTGACATATGTGCCAAATTGTTTCCTTCATCAAACCGTTTGCCAGCTCCCATTCACCATAAATCATCTCATCCCATATTCCGCATCCTTAGTTGGTTTTTTCGTGTTTTGGTGAATCAAGTACCCATTCTAAGATGATGCGGTTAGGACATATTTTATTTTGTATTTCCAACCAAAATAGTTTTCACCAAAAAGCAAAAGGTCTTTAGGTATATTCGATAGTGGATTAGAAGGTTGCGACATGATGAACTGAAATAAACAATAATATGCATAAGCACAAATATATCACAAGGTTTGATCACATGCATCATATTAAAATCTCAAAAAAAATATGAACATGCATCACCAACATCTCAAAACAGTTTAAATAAGCCACGTTGGGTGGGTCATTATTTAAACACATTCAAGCCGGTTACAAACAAGAACCAGTTACAAACCCTTAATATCCAGATTAATAGTTGGCTCCCACTTGACCAATATAAAATTGACGAGGACTTGGAGAAGTATATGCATATCAATTTTATACCTAAGTAATAACCATGATTAAATCTGAGGATTACTATTTCGCTTTGATCGAGCCTCGTTGGGAGGGTCATCGCCACCACTAGTAATAACCCACAATCATCCGTTTGGAATTCATTCATGTGAAACCTATCTTTTGACCGTCTGGTTGGGGAATTTCTCCAAAAAAGAATTCACAAATAAATAAATCATGGAGGTCAAAATTAATTCAATTTTATTATCCGGAATAAAATTGTCAATTAATTATTTAAAACATACTTAGTAATTTTGAAGTTGAGATTTTTCAATTTTGGCAACCCTCATGCAAACACATTTAAACAAATTAAATAAAGCATAAGATAGCACAAATTAAATCAAGCAAAACAGAAAAATAAACATATTGGGCACAAATTATCCAATTGTCATGGTTTGATTTTTCTTGGCTTGATCTTTGAAGAAACACGTCTCGAATTTCTCCCACTCGTTAAATCTCGAAAAAAAAAAACTTCGTCTCGAACCACCACGCCAAGCTCATGGCCGGGATGCACGCCAAGATCCGCACCCACTTGGCTCGGGACAACCTAAGCGACCTCGGCACCACCACCGTGGTCCGTGCCAAGGATCTTTCTAAGACGCCTCGGCGTGTATCGGGGGCCGAAGTTAGCTTCTCGGCGGACGCAACAGCGCGAAGTTAATTACTAAAGATGAATATTTAAATACAAATTTAATTCATTAATTATTACTAGCATGAGTTAATTCTATATTAATTCAAATAATAATTACAACAACATATCATGCATATAAAAAGCCACGTAAAACCTACGCATGCGGAAACTACGGGTTTACGTGAATGTACCTCTCGGGATGGCAGTGACTTCGGTTGGACGGACTAACCAAAAGGACTTCCCAAGTATTCCCTTAGCCCTTGCTCGACAATCCGGTGGAAGGATACTCGCGAACAATTAACAAAAGGAAAAAATAAACTTTGTTGCACCACTTATGTGGATTTGCTAATATTTCCAGCACATGAAATTGTACTTGGGAATGAACTAATCATCCCCTATTTATAAGAGGGAGGGTGGTCGAAATTTTAGTGATATTTCAATGTGGGAAAAGACTTTTATTGGTCACCAAGAAATCTTGAATATATCTTCTAAATTTTTTTTCCCATAATTAAAATATTCCACAAAAATCCCACCTCCTCTATTATGGGTGATTTTCGAAAATTAAGGATGTCAAGAATCCAAGATTTGGATCTTTTTGAATTTATGAGATATTCTTGTATTTCAAGAAATACATATCTTCCATAATATCTTTTCAAGAAAATCAAGAAAATCTTTCTTGCCCTCTATTTTCAAAAATTTCGAAGTATCCCTTATGAATAACCAAGTAGGAGATTTCTTGAATTTAATGAGATAATCTTGTATTCCAAGAATACATATCTTCATTCCATAACAAAATTCAAAGAAAACCGTTCTCCCTCTTTTATCCATAAATTTCAAAAAATTAGAGGAAATATAAGCAACAATATTTATTTTATTTTAATCACCTTTTCAGTTATTGGACTATATGTTGGGCTACTCGGGGGGCCTTTAGGAGAATTAAGATTGGACCTTCTAATGGATCTTGAATATCTAACATTGAGCCACAATATAATTCAAGCCCATAAATATTAATTAATCTCACTACATAATTAATATTGCACCATCCATCTTAACCCATATTACAGTCAATATGGCTCCCGGTCATTATTTCCCGTGTTTAAGATTATCTAGCCCATTAATTAATTCAAGCCACTGAAATAACTTTCCGTTAATTAATATCTTTTGTCCTTGGTCGAGGAACAGTTCAACATTATTATCCATACCGGAAACTAATTCCACTTGCAAGATTTGATATGATAAAACTTATGAACCTCCCAAGGGGGCAAATCAAGCAAGCGTACTTGCACACGATTCTTCGTATTAAATCTTAGCAATCACATGTGACCAATAATATTGCCCAAGATAAAAAGTATTGAATCTCTCTGATTCGCTACCCATGATAAGTCAAAGCAATAGTTACCAATCCCACGTGATCCTATTTAAGGGACGAAGGTTAAGAAACAACGAACCACTGAGGTCTAATTCTTCCTTGTTCAGTTCTGAAGAATTTATCCTCCTGTAGGTCCTATTCAGCGCATCAGTCATGCACTAGTGTAATCTCTTGGTCAAGACAAACCAATCTGAGCCTTACACCTCAACCTTTCGCGATGGTTGTTCATTTCCATCTAGGTCGTGAATGGCGTACTTTTAGTTACAAGGGACTGTTAATTTAATCTTCTGTGATCTGGTATCACTAAATTAACTACAGCGTAACACGTACGAATTATTGAACAGTTATGCAGTAAAAATATATAACATTCAATCATATTTAAAGCATCAGTGATAAACAATTTATTTCAGTAAATAAGTCTGAAAATTCAGTTTCGATTATACAAAGTAAAAAAGCATATTTTTCAGTATAATCCCAACAGTTTGGACACTAGTTCCAAGACCTGGTAACTCTAATGTTATTGGAACCAAGTGGATTTTTAAGAACAAAACTGATGAGTCTGGAAACATAGTAAGGAATAAGGCTAGATTGGTTGCCCAAGGATACACTCAAGTTGAGGGTATTGATTTTGATGAAATATTTGCACCTGTAGCTAGGATTGAATCTATCAGATTGTTATTGGTTATTGCATGTTTTATCAATATCAAATTGCATCAAATGGATATAAAGGTTGCATTTTTTGAATGGTATCTTGAATGAAGAAGCTTATGTTGAACAACCCTTAGGATTTGAAGATCCTCACTATCCTGATCATGTTTATAAGCTTAAGAAAGCATTGTATGGCTTGAAACAAGCTCCTAGAGCTTGGTATGGCAGATTGACTGACTTTCTTTTGCAGTTTGGTTTTGTTAGAGGAGAAGCAGACAAGACTTTATTCATTAAACAGGTTGATGGAGGATTGATGATTGCACATATATATGTTGATGACATAGTATTTGGAGCAACATCAGACAAGATGCTGAATGAATTTGTTGAGGCAATGTCATCTACATTTGAGATGAGCATGGTTGGAGACTTGAATTATTTTTTAGGTCTGCAAATCAAGCAAAAAGATGATGGAATCTTCATTTGCCAAAGCAAATATGCAAAGAACCTGGTTAAGAGATTTGGTCTTGAGAACTCGAAGCATATGAAAACACCTATGGGATCAACTCAGAAGTTGAACAAAGACAGTGTTGGTCAAGATGTTGATCACACACTGTACAGATCTATGATAGGTAGTCTTCTTTATCTTACCTCTAGTAGACCTGACATTATGTATAATGTTTGTGTTTGTGCTAGGTACCAAGCTAATCCAAAAGAATCTCACATGAATGTTGTGAAGAGGATTATCAGATATGTTACTGGAACAACAGATCTTGATATATGGTATACAAAGGACACAATCAATGTATTGACTGGATATAGTGATGCTGATTGGGCTGGAGACATTGATGATAGGAAAAGCACAAGTGGTGGTTGCTTTTATATGGGTAATAATTTGATTTCCTGGCATAGTAAGAAACAAAATTGTGTTTCACAATCTACTGCAGAGTCTAAGTACATTGCTGCTGGTAGTTGTTGTACACAACTTTTGTGGTTGAAAAAGATGTTTGATGACTATGGACTTGAGAATGATATTCTGACTGTGTTTTGTGATAATACCAGTGCTATTAACATTTAAAAACCCAATACAACATTCTCTTACCAAGCACATAAGTATAAGACATCATTTCATAAGAGACCTTGTAGAAAAGGAAATTGTGAAGTTAGAGTATGTTCCCACTGATAATCAACTTGCTGATATTTTTACTAATGCCCTTGATCATGAGAGGTTTTCCTTTCTGAGGAAATCTCTTGGTTTGTGTAATATCTGAGTTCTGTAGGGTGGATGTTGCAACAAATGTGTCAACATTTGAAGCAACATCAGGTTTGATTTTTGTAGCACTTGGTTGATTTGATCGATTCTCACTGATTAAATGATATTTTGGGTAAAATTCTTATTGAGTCAAGTCTTTGTGATTTTCTGGACACACGCTTCTTAAATGCACAAAAGAAAAAAAAAACACACACACATTGGATGTAATCTCTCACTGAGTAACTATGGAGCACGGAGTTCGCTACTGTGATGTCTTCTTTTCAAAAGGTGATTGATATAACATCAGTTTGCTCATAATCCACTGAGTAACTATGGGGCACGGAGTTCGCTACTACAATGTTCTCTTTTCAAAAGGTGGAACAATATGAGTTAAGTGTATAAAAGAAAAGAAAAGTGCAACATTGGCTGAGTAAATCAGGCAAAATGAATATTGAAGTTTGTGTGTGTCGTGCTTGATTACAACATTGACTTGATTTAACTGATTTTTACTTAGATAATTATTTAATGGTGATTATTTGATTAAATTGATTATTTAATACAAAAATTGGCCACACTTTATTTAATTTCAGAATGTACATTGTGTTTGTTTTTATTTTTCGGGCATTTTTATTGGCAGAAATCGTGTGGTTTGGATATTGGAAGTAGTGGGAGTGATGGTTTCATCACATTGCACCCCATGATCTCCATTTCTAGAACATTCACTTTGTGGGATCATGACTTGAAACCTGCAGATTTTGGTTTCTATTTAAGGATTGATTGGGTGTTGTTTCCTGTACTTAAACTTGAACTGAGTTTTGCGTACGAAAGTTTGAAGAAATTGAGGTATTACTGGTTTTGTCATAAAGTATTAGTTGGAATTGATTTTTTAATTCTATTTTGTCACTAACACTTTTGATATATATAGCACAATGGCTGGAAATCAGGACACATTGCCAAACACACCTTCAAACCCTTCCTCTGAAAAACCTGAAATCGCGAATCCGCTATACCTTCTTGCATCAATGGCGACTTCGATCAACTCACCAAATGTCACACCTACTGCTGGATCATCCAACCCAACACTCCAGAATCCGCTGAATCCTGAACCAATTTTGGTTGCATTCTCTGAAACTGAACATCCGCTGAATGTGAGCGAGGTGATCATTTCGCTTCAAAGCTCTAAAACTCCTGCAACGATCACGTTTGGGGAATTTGAGGTAAAAATTCTACCATTCTCGAATGTCTCATCATCGAACCCTCCTCGTGGTGTTTTCCCAGATGATTTCACTGTTGGGGCCGAAAATTCAAAACCGGCTGCTAAAAATGTTGAGCCCGCGCAACCCAATGCTCAAGCTGATGTTGAGATGGAAGATACTTCCATGGGGGAGCCCGTTGAGAAGGCTAAGGCTGACATTGCTGCTGCTGGTCCTTCCTCCAAGAAGCCGAAGAGGAAGAGAAGCCCTATGAAACCAAGAAGAAGGTCGAACCTCTACAAGCCCAGGGTTGACTACTCTGAAACAAAGAGGGGTAAGATTTCTGATTTGGGTAAAGCCTCAAGGCCAATTGATGTGTCTGATTCATCTGAATCAGAAAAGAGTTTGAAAGAGGCTGAGGAAAGTGAAAATTTTGTTGAGGAAATTGAACACTCTGTTGAGAAGAGTGTTGCTAAGAAGAGTGAAAAATCTGTTCTTTGCGAGAGAGTGAAAAAATCATTGATGATGAGAGAGTGAGAAATCAATTGTTGAAGAAACTGAACCAAGTGAAGCATCTGAGCCTGCGGTGATGATGATGATGATGATGATGATGATGATGATGATGATGATGATGATGATGATAGGACTGCTAATGCTCATGCTGATTCAGAGAGTTATGATGAAATCATTCCTCTTGCTGAATTGTTGGCTAGGAATGAGAGAAGAACAAAATCCAGAAATGATCCTGAAGCTACTACAAATGCTAGAACTGAATTGAGAACAAAGAGGAGACATGAACTTGTTGCTGACTCTGATGTTGATGAAGATGTTGAGCAAGGTGCTGCAACACCATCAGGAGAACCAGATGACTCTGATGACCCTGATGAATCAGACTCAAGTAGTTCAGGTAACACATCTTCTGAATCTGATGATGATGATAGTGATGATGAATATCATGGTTTTGCTAGTTCTAAGTTTGCTATTATGAGAAGGAGACTTTTATTGTCTGAAAGGAGGATAAGAGTTTATGAATTTGATAGGCAAAATCTGATTCAATTCTTTGAGGAAATGAATCTTTTGCATGATGTACAGTTTGTTTCACCTTTCTTTGACACTTGGGTATATGAATTTTACTGCAATTTGAGGAAAGGAACTGGTAGAAGGAACTCTAGGAGATATGGGAATGTGAGGTTTAGAGGTCATAACGTAGGCTTCAATCCTGGTGTGATAAATGATTTCCTGAGAACACCTGATGTAGATGAAAAAGTTGTCCCTCCTTTGAATGGAATTGTGACTGCTATTACCGGTGGAATGGTTAGGAGATGGACAACAAATGTGTTGTCATCCAATTTGACAAGTCTGTTTTCAGTTGTTCATAAATTTGTTGTGTACAACTGGTTGCCAACTACCAATACTACCAAAATCACTGAAGCTCAAGCTATCCTGATGTATAGGATAGTGGTCATGAATAATTTCAATCTGGGAAGAACAATTTTTGATCATGCTATGAAGTGTGCAGGTGGTAAGAAAAGTGTTTTACCATATCCATGTATGATCCTTGCTCTGCTGGACAATTTGGATATTACAAGGGAACCTGTTGAAAGTCTTGGTGGGATGATACCTTATTTAGGAATCTCCAAGGTTCTGTTGAGAGGAAATAGGATTAGGGACTTACCATACAGGAGGCCTAATGCAGAGGGAGATGAAACTGAGCCTGAGGTTGTTGAACCTGCTGTTCAAAATCCGGATGTTGCACCAAATGCTGGCAACAATGATGGTGACACTGACTTGAGAAATTCTCCAGTCCAGTCTGTTACTATTCACAGGGATTTCATATTTCAGCAAATTGAGAATTTGCGGGGATCGATTGCCGAAATTTGAATGTCATGAAAAGCTTCTGGGAGAGGTTGCTTTCTGCTCCACCAGGGGGAGTAGCACCTGATGCACCTGAAGTTGCTGTTGAGATTCCTGCTGCTGAAGTTGTTCCTGATGTTGCTGAGGATGTTGTGCATGAAGAAGATGAGCCAGATCCTTCGGTTGAACAAGCTGCTGACCAAGGTGATGATGATGAAGAGGCTGACATTGATGATATCATAGAGGAAATCTATGGTGATCTCCCATGATGGTTGAATGGGGGAGTTTGATTTGAGATCATGAAGACAGTGGGAGTTAAGAACAAGTTGAGGGGGAGCATGTGCAGGACTTGATGATGCTGCAGCTGATTGTTTTCAGTTTGATCACCTCTAACTCTCTTTGTTTGTCCTTCTTTATTCACATGATCTTATTTTTGTTTTTGCATTTTATTTACTAAACTCTGTTCATTTGATTATGTAATTATTGAACAATTGTTGGTAGGTTTTGCTTGCTTTTGAATATTGGTACTGATGCCCTGATATTCTGTTTATTTGTGAGTATTATGACTTGCTCTGATATTATGTTTATGTTTGAGTATTGATGATTAGTTTACTCTGATTGTCATATTCTGTTTTAGGTTAAGATTGTGTATCTTCGCTCTGATATCCTTGTTTTCATTGCTTTGATAATCTTACCTTGTGTTTTGGAAAAGAGAAGTCTGTATAGATTGTTCAGAATGGTGTGTTAACTTTCTCTCTGACAGCTCTACTCTATTTCCTTGATGATTTGTGGAAGTATGTTCAAGTAATATATGTTCTACTTTGTCTGCAGGCTTAAGGATGGATACATATTGTACTTGTATCCTTTTTCCTTACTCTGAGATGTTCTTACATCTTGCTCTGATGAGTGTCAATGTAATATACATATACTCTGATATGTCACATGCTCTGATATGTTATACATTATACTCTGATAAGTTTTTCTGCAGATTGAAGTTTATCAAACAAATGAAATTGTTTGATTATGTTTATTCGATTCTTGATAGCTACAAAATGGTTTGACACTTAGTAATGCAGCTGATATGATTATGAGCTCTATCATGCACAACACCTGATGTATTTGTTATTTCAAGTGTGTTGTAGCAGAAAGATCAAATGGGGGAGATTGTTGATGTTGCCACCGATGTTACAACATTGGTTACAACATCAGTATTCGTCATTTCTTCTTAACCACTAACACTTCTATGTTCAATGTTGTCTTTGATGTTATTGACTGCAGGTTGACGATCTAGGTTATTCTGCAAGATTCCAGAAGGTTCCACAAGCTTCAAGAATCGAGTAGAAGGGACTAGATCATGCGGCTATTTTCAGAAGATCAGAGAAGACCCACTACCTGGGCAGTTACAAAGATCATGTAAGAGTGTATTGAAGAGTTTCTAGATCCTTCAAGGAGACTCTAGTAAGGCTACATGAAGTCTATAAATAGAAGACCTTGAAATTATAAAATATGGAGTTGGATTTTTTAGGGGTGATGGAGACAATGCTGCAACACGGTTTCCTTCAATTGATCACTAGAGTTTAACTTTTCATACATATTTATGAGTTAATTTAAACAATACAATATTAAATATTATTTTTAGTTTTGTAATTTTGAACGATTTTATTTTTAATCTTTTAATTTTTCACTCTTTCAATTTTAGTTCTGAATGTATCAATTTCGGTCATTTTTTATCGGAGATTTTAAAATATCACCGGAATAAGTTACGTGACAATATAAAATTGAGATAAAAAAAAAATTCCGGCGACCTACACAAGTGGACTATCATGTAAAAAAAAAAAAAATCAATTTTGAAGTGTCATGTGAGATGCACGTGCTTATTCCTTAGAGATTCAGATGAGGTTTGAAAATTTTCGAAAAAAATGATTGAAATTGACACATTCAGGACTAAAATTGAAAAAAAAAAAAAAGTTACAGGGCTAAAAATAAAATTATCTGAAGTTACATAATTAAAAATGGTATTTTCTCCAATATTATTGTTCACGCCTATGATGCACGGATTCTTCTAAAAAAACCCATCACGCCGTATTCAATATTTCTAGGGTGCGGGTGCGATTCGCGTGGGATTCACACTGGATAAGCGCGAATTCATGAATAATTTTTTTAAAAATATTAGGATACGCGTATTCGATACGTTGGATATATGTATCCGATGTGGGACGTGGTTTTTTTTTTTTTATAGAAAATACCATTTTTTCATTATTTTTTTGTTTATTTTTGCAATTTTTTACGATTAAAACTTTATATGGTCATGTTATTAAGTACTAAATGTGTTATTTAAATTGAACATTATTATGTAACACTCCCTCCATCCCGGAAGACTCTGCGCCAACTTTTTGGAGTAGAGATTAAGAAAAGTTGTTTTATGGGGGGTAGTAAGTGTGTATGGGGGGGAGGGGTAATAAGTGTGTTGTAAGGTTATAAGTTGAGAAGAGTGTGTCTATTTTTGGGTGTGCAAAGTCTTATAGGACATACCAAAAAAGAAAGTGTGCTAAGTTTTCTAGGACGGAGGGAGTATAATTTAAATTGAAAATATAACACTTGTTTTTTTTTTTATTAAATTCCTTAGTATAACATATGTATTGAACTGATGTTATTTGAATTAATATTTTGTTACTTAATTACATTAAATTATTAAAAATGCTTAAATTTTATGTAAATTACATACATTTGATATATATTTTTTAAAATTTTCATATATTTTATAGGTGTTATATATAATAAAATTTAAATAAACAGACGTATCATTGTCATATCGCACCCTAATTTTTTTGAAAATTCGTATCCCCGTACTACCTTATCTCCCCGCACCTATGCAACATAGGTTTACGCCTATCATGACGATTTCACCACAATACATCATTATTATTGGACTAGTGTAAAACCCGCGTAATACGCGGGGTTGAAGATAAAATTATATTATTATTTTTTATGAATACCTTATAAAAATGAAAGTGTTTATAAAATAATGGTATTGATGCTATTTTAATTCGTTGTCTTCATTTGTAAGTGAGTAAATGCACATAATGTAAAATTAATAAAGCTCTCATTCCAGAAAAAATCCAACTACAAAATTCATTAATAGCGGTCAAGTCCCATGACTTATTAATATTACAAAAATATTAAATAAAATAGTGGAACATCCGTTTTAGTTTATCGAATTTTGTCTTACAACATTGTTTGAAACAATTTGCACAACAGGCAAATACAATTATACATCATTTATTTCATCAATTATACGTATTCCCTCTGGGAACGAATTTGGAGTTATGGGAGTTATAAGGTGGATTGACGATTTTGTGGAGTATTTGGGTGCTTGGTGTACTAACTACTAACAACTAACATCTAACTTTGCCCGATAAAAAAAATAAAAAATTATACGTCAATTTGCACAACAGTCAAATATTTATTTCATTTATCTATATATCATAAAAAAAACACTAAATCTTTTAACATATATGTTTATAATATAAATCATGAGTTTGTAATGTTAGGGATACATTACAATAAGCTCGAGATTGTCAAATTACCAAACAAATTTCCCAATTCCAAATTTCAATCCTTAATCATTTAATTATCCATTTATTATTGATTTTGTTAGTGGTGTTTTTTTACTTTAATAACAAACGTAAGAATTTTTTTAAATTGATAGGACAATTTTTTTTTAAATGACAAACAAACTAAATCGAGATTGAGACATTGAGGGAATAATTTTTGGTTGAGAAATTGTTGGGATAATCATATCATAATTGACTTGGTTTTTTAAAATCTTAAAAATAAAAATAATTAAATATGCATATATCTAAAAATTATAAGAATAAAATCTTTTAATATTTACATAACAATAAATAACGATATATTTTTATAGGCAGTATTCAAAGATTTTGTTAATAAGAAAATTTGAATACTTACAGGTTAAATTCTCCATAACATAGATAAAGTTCAGAATTTGACAAATAAAAAATTTAATAAATAATAATCAAAACTTAAAAAAGATGACTATGTATTATTTTAAACCTGCAAAAAAAATAGTATGAATCAGTATCAAATAAATATTTAAAAAATATAAAGTTAAGTGTATCAAAGATAATGAATCAGTAACAAAAGATAATGAGCAAACATCGATAATAAATATATACATAAAAAAATCTTCCAAAAGTATATTAAAAAATTGTGAGACACGATTCACATATTTCGCCATTATTTTTATTTGGTAATGATAAATAAATTAAGAAAAAACAGTGAAACGAAAAATATATGAAACAATATCAAAGGCGCAAAATCAAATTAAAACTTAAAAAAAAAAAACTACACGATTTCATACCTTATTGTGATATGCTCATTTTTAAGAGGGCGGCAATCCAAATAGATGGTTGAAGAAGTAAGAAAAAACTGTGAACGAAAAATATATGAAACAATATCAAATTAAAACTTAACAAAATAAAAAAAACTACACGATTTTATACCTTATTGTGATATGCTCTTTTTTAAGGGGCGGCAGTCAAATAGATGGTGGAAGAAGAAAGGAAAAAAATAAACATAAAATGAATGAGAAATATGCAAAAATTGAGAGAATTAAAAAGTGCATAAATGGTGGAAGAAGAAAGGAAAAAAAACGTAAAAAAAAAAAAAAAAGAGACACAGACTGAGAATAAAAGACCATAGAAATGGAGATGGTTAAGATGAGGAGATAAAAATGGGTGGTTAAGATATACATAAAAAAAAATGACGATGACTTTTTTTTTAAGCAGTTAAAATAAGATTAAATTTGAAAGTTTGAATTAGAAATTTAAAAAGTGTAAAATAATGAAAAAAATTAGAAATTCGCAGGAGATTTTAATCATAGAAATTAAAAGAAAAAACAAATTAATGAGAAAAATAGGATTTTGAATAGTGGAGATTAAAGAGTGACACGTAGGAGGGAGAAAATTGGGAAATAGATATAAGGGAGATATATATCACTTAAAATTTTGGCAGGTATAATGAACATCATGTAACGGTTATATTGTTCCAATTCTCGATTTTTTATGCCTAACTGTATTTTTATAACACGAAAGTGGTGGTGAATTGGACATACATGAATTTATAGCAAGTCTAATGTTAATATTGAATAGAATGACAAACTTATAAAATATTTTTTCTTTTATGACATGCATGTTATACCTCAATTGTAGCATAGAGTCAGCATTGGGATGTCAAAATTTGGTTGGATGATGATGTATATAGATAAATGGTTCAATGAGAAAATGGGGTGATTTTCAAGAAGTTTTAGGAGAACGTCAATGATAGTAAATTTGCCATATTAATGCAATAGTAACAACACCTCACTCCTCAAATAGAAATAATTGGAACCATTCAATTTAGTAAATTTATCTTTCTTTTTCGTAATTTTGGTATATGCCAAAACTAGAGTGACTTGTGAAAATACATTGTATAGGTCTAATAATTTAACACTTATATAAAAAATACGAACAAATGAATCAATTTCGACTTTAAATATTGATAGTAGGCGGAAATTCCCTGAAAATGAGAGGAATCCCCGATTTTTTCTCCCATGACGCTAGGCCCGGTGAAAACTTGTCTGGAATTGGGCGGATACAAGGATCATGCTCCATACCCTGTTCTCTGTGTTATTTTTTTATATTATATATTAATTTTATTTATTGCCTAATAATATATTTATATTTATAAGTATTTTTAACTCTAATCCTTAATTTTATTTTTATTATATATTTTTAACTAGTTTTCATATTGTAATAAAAAAATATAAAAATAAATAAAGATAAAAGGGGATGGAGGATTCCTGAAGGGACGGGGAGAAAAGAATCACTTTTAATTTCACGGGGAACGAGGATTAGTCCCCTGTTTCTGCCCGTTGATGTTCCTATTCATGAACATAGCACATATATTTTTTAAACATGCAGTTGTTGGAGGAAGACTTCTCTCGACTGTGGTAACATATGTTGTTAATATGATGCCCTAACTTTAGAATAAAATGAACAATAAATGGTTGTTGGTTTGAGAAAAGGTGGAGTGATTGAGAAAAAAATATTATAGGTAGAAAAATGGGTAATGATTAACTTATTAGGAGGTTAAAGGTAGTTGTTTGAGCATCTAATTTTGTTCTCATTAAACGTCATACTTAACCTGAACTCATTTTTACTCTTATTGAAGAATAATTTAACCCTTCCTTGATATAACATTTTATGTTAAACCTATGAATGACATTTAGAGGGTGCAATTAAAGAGGAGTTGTGAGATGATAAATGTGGCTAATTGCACACATATCATTCATCTAAATAATATTATTTAACATACTACATCTTGTGTAAGAGAAAATTTTATCTGAAGTAACAAGGGCCTTGATAAGTTGAGATATATTTGATATTGTTTCTTTAAATTCTTGAATATAATATTACTAAGGCAAGCAAGCAACATTGACTCTATGATCCAATTCAATTTTATTTTTACCCGCTAGACTTTTTCATATTTTTACGGGGTATTGTGTGGTGCAATAATGCATATAAGTGTTTGAAGTTGGTCTCTTGTGCATCAATTGCATCGTGCATTTGGACACATAAGTGACCCACTTAAAAAAAAGAGTATCGCATTCTACTTTAAAATATTTTAGTGTCGCATATTTTACAACATTTGGATGCAACCTAGTGGTTGAATAATCTTCATTCAACATATAGTACAAGGCTTGAGTTCTAGCCTTGTTTTTGCTCTTTTTTTTCCCTATTTTGTTTTAATTGCACAAATTTTGAAACTGTTTTTTTCTAAATTTATTTTTTTGGATTTGCTTCTTTTTTTTTTCTATATTTTTTTAATTGCCTGTATTTTATATATAATTGCACCATTCAAATATTAGCTTTTTTATTCATTCTTTAGTAGCCCAATTTTTCATCAGTTTCGAAATTTGGGTAATTAAAAAAAAGGCAGGTCTTGTATGCATTCGGGTGCACCGTGCACTCATAGTGCATTTTAGAAGCGTGAACTTGTTATGCTGAAAAGTACAACTTATTTACACATAAAAGTGCAACTGTTAATATGTGAACATAGTTGCATGCTTGAAATAGTTGCACGTTTCTATTTTGTATAGTTGTACGCTTCTAAAATGCACTATAAGTGCACGGTGCACCCGAGTGAACATGAGACCCACTCTTAAAATAAAACACAAATCCAAATTTCTTTTTAGAGAAAAACAGTTCCGAAATTTTTGCATTGCAAATAAACATAAATCATTAGTACATTATCCCATGTTATCTCATGCTACCTTTTTCCAAGAAACCTAAAAATCAAAACAATATTACTAAAATGATGTTTCCATTTATCTATTACTTTTCTAATAATATCTGGCTATATGAATAAATATAACTATAAAAGTCTTTTGATACCCTAATTAATGCGAAAAATATATTACGTAAATGAATAAAAAATAAATACAGATTGATAATGAAAAATTGAGATAATACTTCTTTATAACATACATATATTTATATATATAAATGTTGTATTTCCTCCGTCCCATACTGGTCATTTACTATTTACACAGTATTTAATGTAAAAATTGTTTATTAGTATTTGAGAATATAAAATGATGTTTTATTGAGGACATTCCAAAACAATTCTATTTTATTGATAAAGTTGATTCCTCTTTGTTCGAACATCCATAATGGATGGATAAAAATTCATTCATCAATCCACGCTCTCTCCTCCATATTATCTTTACATTACTAATTTTCAAATATTCAAGTGTTTAAATATACTCTCAATTTATTTCAAAATTTTCTTTTTCTTTATTATTATTTATTCAAAATTTTAAAAAATTTCGCACAAAGCCTCTCAAATCACATGACCGGTTCTGCAAGAAAGTACTCCCTCTGTCCCACAGTTAGTGGTTTTCTTACCGTTCATAAGAATTTAATGGAATAGTGATAAAATGATAAAGAGTTGAGGGTAGAAAGGAAAAATTAATTTTATTAAAGAATATTATAATATTTATTAAATGTGATAAAATAATAAAGTGTAGAGAGTATGAAAGAGTGACATATGATAAATAAATTGATATTAAGAGGGTATTAGATAGAATGAATTTATACTTTTTAATTATTTTACCATTAACTATAAGACAAAAATAATAACTATTTTACTATAGTTCCATTTACTATGGAACGGTAAGAGTATTACAAATCAGTAAAAGCTAGAAAGTATCCCACTAGAGATGCCTCAAAAAAATGAAAAGAATATGATTGTAATGATGTATATGAGGGGCATATTCGAGATTTCTGAGAACGAGAGTTAAAAAGCAAACAATGCTGCCACTTTTGGGCAATGTATTAGCCAAAGGGTAGTAGTAGTAAATTTGGTGTTTGTAGTTCCAACCCCGAATGTCAATTGTGAACGTGTCACCCACAGATTCTTCTTTACAAACTCACCCAATTCATTACCTACATATACACTCTCCTTATATATGACTCTTAATTAAAAAAAAATTATCATCCCCTTTATTTTGCTGTTTTTTCTCATCTATTTTACAAGATTATCATTCCATTTATTTTGCTGTTTTTTTCTTAATTAAAAAAGGCCGAGCATTGTTTCCTTGTTTATAGAACAAACAATTAAGGGGTGTTTGGATCAATTCTTTTTAATGAGAATACTAATAAAAAATATGGAACAGTTCCGTGCAATAAGATTGATGATTATATTATTAATGAATCTTAAAAAGATACTATTAAATAAAAAAATAATTATTGATTGAAGAATAATTAAAAGATTAAAGATAAGTGATTATAGAGAAGTGGATAATTAATCCAAGATAATGATAAATTGATTTGCAAGAAAAAAAAAAAAATGAATGTGCAATTAAAATCAGAAATGGAAATTGCAGGAGGAGAAAATATATTTATAGTAAGTTCGATAAGTACGGTCTTGATCTTTCTCTTATATAAACATATGACCTTTGTGTCTAACAGTCTTCATCTTCTTGAACAAAACTCTCACTTCTTAGCTTAGCTTGATTTTTCTGTTCATTTCTTGTTTTATCATCAGCTAAAAATTGCTATTTTTCTTGAAATTTTCATCTGAATGAGCATGACCCTTTTGACAAGACTCCATTTTTTTGGTTTATGGTAACTCAGCATAGAGTACATATCTATATATCTATATATATATTCTGTGTGTTTGATCATATAAATTTGAAGACTTTATTCATCTTCAGTAACTGAGCTTGTCTCGAGCGTTGGATGGTCAAAGGTTGGTGTTTCTATGAGCTCAAAGCTTTCAGTTTTCAATTTGTGCACATGGGTTTTATTTAGATTCAGCTTTAGATTAGTTAAATTAAGTTCTTGTAGACTTGTAGCTGTTTTAGGGTTGGTATCTGTTGGTGCTATTGATTAAAACCTTTCTCGTTTATTTGGAATGAGCAGTGAATTACTGGCTATTAATCTGTGAAGGATCATGTTATCAGAATTGGGTAGAAGACCAATGATCGGAAACAATGAAAATTCATTCGGTGATGAGTTTGAGAAGGAGATAGGCCTCTTGCTTCAGAGGAGGCAAGAAGCAGATGATCATGAAAAGGAGCTGAATTTATACAGGAGTGGATCTGCTCCACCTACTGTAGAGGGTTCACTGAGTGCAGTTGGTGGGCTGTTCAACCACGGCGGCGGCGGTGGGGCCACCGGTGATGGAAGCGGCGGTGTTTCGGCTTTTGCGGAGTTTGCAAGAAATAAGAGTGGTAATGGGTTCATGTCTGAAGAGGAGCTTAGGTCTGATCCTGCATATTCGTCGTATTATTACTCGAATGTCAATCTGAACCCAAGGCTGCCGCCCCCTCTGTTGTCACGAGAGGATTGGCGGTTTGCTCAGAGGTTGCAAGGAGGGAGTTCTGCTATTGGGGATAAGAGGAAGGTGAACAGAAATGATAGTGGCAATGGGAGATCCATGTACTCGATGCCCCCGGGTTTTAATTCGAAGAAGCAAGAGGGTGAGAATGAGAAGGACAAACTGCAGGGTTCTGTGGAGTGGGGTGGCGATGGGCTTATCGGATTGCCTGGGTTAGGACTAGGTAGCAAGCAGAAAAGTCTTGCTGAGATATTCCAGGTTACTAATTTTCATGGTGTTCTGTTTGATTACTATTAATGTTAAATTGTATATCTATGTGTATACATATGTTTTGTGTATGTACGATGTTCTTTTTAATTGGATATTGTGGTACTTGGGATGTAATAGTGGAAACTGAGCTTTCTATTTGTGCTTGTAGATTTTGTAGGACTGGGATGGCAATGTTGTGTACTCAATTTTGATGTGTTTGTTGTCAATTGATCGCTTGAATGTGCTTCATACATTTTGACTTGGTCCATCTCATCATGTGTTTGGACAGTCAACAAATTTAGTATGTCCATTTTATATGTGTAGTGGCATTCAAAGACCATTCAGTTATTCATCCTTCATGTGCATTTCTATAGTCTGCTTTGATTTATACAAAATGATGTTTTATCTATTCTACAAGCTCCTTCTATTCATTGGAGTGGGCTACCTATGGCCATCATCGGTGAAATGGTGCTTGTTTTTGTTTTTATTGTTGGAAATAAAACATAAATTGATTATATACAGAGCGAGCCTTAGAAATTATGCATTTTAGTGTGCTCCACCTTATGCGTGGTAGACAGCACAGGAGTTAATCACTTGGATCTCTGGGACAACCCCAGTGTGTTTGCTGTCTGAATTTTAGACACCATCTTTTTCCATTTTCGATCATAGTTGTCAATGCCTCCCTGTTCACAAGTTTGGTTATTCTGCGTCCATGTGTTTGTTAACTTATTACTCAATTAAAACTTTGTATCTTCTTGCAATTTTTTTTGCGTTTTTCTGATTAATGTTTATGTTTCCATGTCCTTTTTATATTGTTCAAGTTCTTATTCTTTTTATGCAGGATGACTTGAACCGTGCTGCTCCAGTTACTGGACACCCTTCACGTCCATCTAGCAGAAATGCTTTTGATGAAAATGCTAGTGCCATGTCAGTGGAGGCTGAGCTGGCACATCTCCGTCATGAATTGACGTCCTCTGACCCAATCCGCCCGAATCCAAATATTCAGGCATCATCTGGACCACCTACATCATATTCTTATGCTGCCGTCTTGGGTGCATCCTTATCAAGAAGCTCGACTCCTGACGCCCAACGCATTGCGAGAGCCCCCAGTCCTTGCCCAACTCCTATTGGAGGTGGCAGGGCAGGAAATTCAGAAAAAAGAAATATCAACAGCCCCACCCCATTCAAAGGTATATCTTCTCATGGAAACGAACCTGCTGATCTCGTTGCTGCTTTGTCTGGCTTGAACCTTTCAAACGGGATTACTGACGAAGGACAACGATTTATCATCCCATATCGAATCTGATGCTGATGACCATAAGAATTATATTTATAATCTTCAGGGTGGCCAGAATAACGCCAGGCAACAGAACTATATGAAGAAACACGAGGAAAACAGTAATGCTTACCTTCAAGCTGAGCTGCAGAGAAATGGTGCCCCATCGAATAACTCATACCTGAAAGGATCTCCTAATGCTGCAGTTAACGGTATGGGTGGTGTACTTTCTCAGTATCAAGATTTAAATAGTCCCAACTCGTCATATTTGAACTATGGATTTGGTGGCTACCCTATGAGTCCAATATCGGGTCAACTTGGAAGCTCAAATTTGCCACCATTGTTTGAAAATGCTGCTGCTGCATCATCTATGGCTATACCTGGGATGGACTCTCGGTTTTTGGGTGGGTCAAATATTGGTGCTGCAGTATCAGAACAAAGCCTCGGTAGAATTGAAAACCAGCAAGCGCCTTTTGTCGACCCTCTTTATTTGCAATACATTAGGACAGCTGAATATGCTGCCCAAGTTGCAGCTCTTAATGATCCTAATATGGATAGGAACTACATGGGTAATGCATATATGGACCTGCTGCAGAAAGCCTATGTTGGGAATTTGTTGTCTCCTCAGAAATCACAGTATGGTGTTCCCTTGGGTGGGAAAACAGGTGTATCTAGTCCTCACGGTTACTACACGAATCCTGCTTTTGGGAATGTACTATCTTACCCTGGAAGTCCCTTGTCAAGTCCTGCTATTCAGAATCCAGCTGGAGGACCTGGAAGTCCTTTGAGGCATGGTGACTTCAATATGAGATTCTCTGGTGGGTTGAGGAATGTAGCTGGTGGGGTCGTCGGACCTTGGCATTTGGATAGTAATATGGATAGTGGTTTTGCTTCTTCTCTGTTGGAGGAGTTCAAAAGCAATAAAACCAAGTGCTTTGAACTTTCCGAGATTGCTGGTCATGTTGTTGAGTTTAGGTATGTGTTCTACGTTGAAATTGCATTTGTATTTTTAGAAGATTTGATATCTGATTTATTCATCTTAACATCTATTACTAGCGCTGACCAATATGGAAGCCGATTCATTCAACAAAAACTTGAAACTGCCACAACAGACGAGAAGGACATGGTTTTCCAGGAGATTTTTCCTCAAGCTCTCGCGTTAATGTCTGATGTATTCGGAAATTATGTAATCCAAAAGGTACCAAGTTTTGTAGCCAGTTATTTTGTTTGAGACATGTTTTATTTTACTCAGTTGCAGCTTTTCAATTTGATACTAATTTTATGCCTGGCTAGTTCTTTGAACATGGAATGGCGGCTCAAAGAAGAGAACTGGGTGGAAAGCTTTTGGGCCATGTGCTTACCTTAAGCCTCCAAATGTATGGCTGTCGAGTGATACAGAAGGTAACATTAGCCTTTACTCATATAACAAGATGGCATGTTTCCCATAAACGTCTCTGGATGAGTTTCTTGGGTGCTTGATTTATAGTGGATTGAAATCCAAAATGGTGAATGGTGGCTGATTATGTAGGCAATAGAAGTTGTCGATGTGGATCAAAAGATCAAAATGGTGGGCGAGCTGGATGGGAATGTCATGCGTTGTGTTCGTGATCAAAATGGGAATCATGTCATTCAGAAGTGCATAGAGTGTGTTCCTGAGGAGCTTATTCAGTTTATTGTCACAACATTTTATGACCAAGTTGTGACACTATCCACTCATCCATATGGGTGTCGTGTAATACAGGTTTGGGAGTATTGCTTTATTTTATTTTATCTTTATTTTTCTTGACATGTGACTATGTTAGTTTCGAAATTAATATATAACATAAGATGCATTTCAATTTGTCAGCGAGTTCTGGAGCATTGCAGGGATGAGAAAACCCAGAGCAAAGTGATGGAAGAAATTATGGGGTCTGTAAGTATGCTGGCACAGGATCAGTATGGGAATTATGTTGTTCAGGTTTGTAATTTCCTTTGAAAATTTTATGGTTAATTGCTCTTTGAAAATTTTAAATGTCTTTTTTATTCACCAATTGATTTTTATGTTGCTGGTATAGCATGTTCTGGAGCATGGTAAGCCACATGAGCGAACCACCATAATTCAGGAATTAGCTGGGAAGATAGTTCAAATGAGCCAGCAGAAATTTGCGTCAAACGTTGTTGAGAAATGCTTAACTTTTAGTGATCCAAGTCAACGCCAGCTGTTGGTGAATGAAATGCTGGGAACAACTGATGAGAATGAGCCTCTTCAGGTTTGTTACCTAATCAAAATTGAAGATCCTTCCTTTAATTCTAGCAATATTAGTGAGAAATTTGTTCTTATGTTGTGTGTTGTCTGAAGATGTAAATGATATATCAGGTAAGTAATAAGAATGCTTCATACATGTTTTTGTATTATTCATTTGAATAAAATTGTTTTTTTATACCAAATCCAAATATGAAAACATTTAAAGAATCAGCCCTCATTGTCTAGTATTTCACAGGTGCAAGTATGATAAAGACTTTTCTAGAATAAAAATTAGAAAACTATATTTCATATTATGATTGAAAATATGGCCCCAAGTTTCCAGGTTACATTGTGTGTGTTTCTTTGTTCCATATGGAGTGTTGAAACTACAACGAAAATAAAAAAAAACAAATATGGGTAAAATCTCATTGATTTGATCATTTAGTCATTCCTTCTGTTGATTCTCTAATTATTTGGAACATAAGTCAATATGATATAATCTCATTGATTTTTATTTGGAACATAAGTCAATAAATTGAGAAATTAAGTGCTTCAAACTACAACCCCCGAAATAGTGATTTCCATAGCATTATTGTACTTGACAGTTGACACATAACAGGTTTATAGCCATTGCCATGGTTAGATGCCTCTTTAGTTATTGAAGTTTATTTGTGAATAATATTTTATGTTTATGCAATCAACTCATAGTTGCCTAATCATTTTTGTTTAACCAGGCTATGATGAAAGATCAATTTGCAAATTACGTTGTACAGAAAGTACTTGAAACTTGCAGTGATCAGCAGCGTGAGCTGATCATGTCAAGAATAAAAGTGCACTTGAATGCACTGAAGAAGTATACATATGGGAAGCATATAGTAGCTCGTGTGGAGAAACTCGTTGCTGCTGGGGGTACGCTCATCTTAACTTTGTGACTTCTAATTTTTGCATGCATCTGCTTATGAGCATTTGATTTCGGTTAACGCTAAACTGGCGCAATTTTGACTCACAAAATTCAACCAAGCCGTTTCTATATTTTTTCACGAATCATAGGAAAAATGGTAAAAAAGTACTAGTTTATGTGAAGGAAAGTATCATCTCATATGGTGAAAAGTATTAGTTGTATATTAAAAAATTGCTAATGCTGTTCAGCCTACAAACTAATACTTCTACTTGTATGAACTAATACTTCTCATTACATATTTCAGTTTTCTTTTTTCGGGAATAGGTCAAATATCTGTCAAAATAGCACCAACTGCACAGCGCAACTCTTTGATTTCCGAATTCACCTATCGTTTATGTGTACCAATTTGCAGTCTCTCTAATAATCTCTGTATGTATATATGTGTTCCGTTTATTAACGGTTGATTTATGTGGTTGACAGAGAGGAGAATCGCTGCTCAGACCGCAAATCCTGCATAGACGTGCTCTGTAGGAGAAAGAAGGAAATTGTACAGCTAACTGAGGATAGTTTGGGCTACCTCTCTTTCTTGTCTTTCTTTCTTTGACGAGGTCATGAGGTGATTGCAAATAAAATGTGTTGCCTGTACTAAAAGCTGTACATTGTGTACTCTTAAGTTTATACATAGAGTCGTCTTGTAAGCTCGAGAGGAGTCCGGAATGATCCAGATGCCCGTCCGTCCACAGGAAGAAGATTAAATTGACGATACAAATGAATGCTAATGGTGTAATATAAAAAGGTGAGGTGGTAGTTTATGATCCAGAGTTGGGTTTCTTTTAGGTAAGGCTGAGAGGGATTATGTTGTGTATTGTGTTAATTCAACAATTTTCTTACTTGGCCAAATACATGTTCACCCCTTTTAATTATCTCCTATTTTCAAGATGTTTGTTTTTCTAGTCTTACTTTTGCTGCTTCCTACTTATGATCTGCTTATATCATGTTTTGGAATTTGATCATCCTATGTTATTTTGGATCTATCATGTGAACTATTGTGGATATATAGCAAAAGAAATAAGGCAAAATGAGAGTAAAATTCACTTTTGGTCCCACAGGACATGACTTTATGATTTTGGTCTCAATACTCACCACTTTGGTCACTTAAAGAATATTTTCATGCAGTTTTGGTTCTTTTGTTACGAAATTTGTTAAGTTTAACTGCACTTTTGGTTCCAAACCTTGTTTTTTATGAGATCAAAATTGTAGCTGACTTTAACGATGGGGCGAAAACCGCTGGGAAAATTGTTTTTTGACCAAAGTGGTGGGTATTGAGACTAAAATCGTGAGGTACCTTGTCCCGTTGGACAAAAATGAATTTTGCTCGGCAAATTGATCACTATAATTGTGTTCTATTTGACATCATCTGCCTTTTAATATTTTATCATGAGATTATCTCATTAGTTTTTGCAAATTTTTGATTTTGCTTTCCAAACAGTTCATCCGAAGATACTTTTGGTAATCAAAATTATAGAACCAAACCAACTCCACCCACTAGATTTAGATTTATGATCACAAGTAGATTGGTTAGGATTTCCATCTCTCTAATTTATTCACACTGAATGTCTTTTTAAAGAACTACCAAATATCTTTCTCTATTTCTCTCTTTTTACATTCAGTTTGAGAATTTCATATCTGGATTCTGGAGGAGGATGATCAAATTTGAAATCAGAATTACACACACACGAGATATGCACACTTCATCGACTATACTACTATCTTTGTGACACTCAGGGAAAGCTGGAAATAACTTTAGGACGTCTTTCAAACTCTACAAAGCAGTTTCCAGAATTAGAGATTGCTTTGAAAAATTGATTATAAAAACTATTTTTTGAGTTTGAAAACAACCCTTTAGTAGTTAGTACTATCAAAGTAAAAAACATTTGGCAGGAAAGAGTGAAGCATAGCTACCACAGGTATTTATCATTTCCCCTCAACAACTAAAATTTAACATGCACAAAATTCTCAGGTAGGTCAAAGAAAGAACAATGTTCATTACAATCAATCCAAAATTTAGGGCAAAAAGAAAAATGTTTCTAAAAATTGTAATCTATAGTTCAAAACCATCATCTTCTTCAATCTTTTGCCCAAAGCCTCTAGGCCCACCTCTTGCACCAGCTCTAACTCCTCCCCCCTTTTTGCCACTTTTCTTCTTCCTCTTAGCAGCCTCTTCTTTCTCAAACTTCTCTCCCTCCCTTTTCTGCAAGAAATCTGTCACAGCTATGTATATTACCTGACAAAAAAAAAAAAAAACACACCCTTTATTACACACTCTTCTTAATTCACCTCCAAGATCATCAAAAAATTAAAAAAAAAAAAGATCTCACCCCTATGGTAAGAATGGATAAACCAATAAAGGCAATGCCAAGAAGTGCTGTAATGATTCTTGAAACCCCATCATCATTTGTGGGGACGATTTCCTGAATATTTTCAGCTGGGTTTGCTTCTGAGACCCAAAATTGGTGGTTGATAGCAGAAAGTTTCCATCTTTTGGTGATTTCTGGCTGTAATTTGAGATAATGCGATTTTCTTGATGTGGGTTGGGTGGGTGAAAATGCAAGAATGGGGGAGTGTAGTGGATAAGGAGATTTAGGGTTGAAAACTGAAGAGAGAGAAAGAGGAGAGAGAGGGGGAGATGCTGTTGTTGTCATGTTTACTCTGAAAATCTTGTATTTCTTTTACATCATCTTTGTCCGACAATTGTTTGGTGAAGATGGGGTTAACATTAGCAGCTTTACCAACAGTTTTGTATTTTGGGACTTCACACCCTCAAGTTGTAATATATTCATATTTCACCCCAAGAAAAATAAATAAAAACCACTTTAATCCCTATCAGGTTGTTTGAATTTGCAAAAGATAAACTTGAGCAACCATAACAACCGGCATAGATCTCCTATTACATATCTTAGTGTTTCATTTCGTGTTTCAATGCGTTTAATACGTGGGGCACATACAATAATTGAGATCACAAATCATCAGAAATGACACGTATCATGTATTAAAGATAATGAAATACAAGATAAAGAATACCAAAATGAAATAGGGTGATCTTAATTGCATAACAATGACACATATACTTCCCGAACTAATAATGGATACATGATCAACGGAACAGGAAAAAATGTCGATAAACTCACATCATCTGCTATCTTTACCTATCAATAGAATTAGCCATCTTGGCATATAAGTAGCACAAAATTAATCTCAGTTTTCCTCTGGCCAACAACGTGATGATATTGCCATAGAATGACAATTTTTCACCAAGTAAGAAAACGATGAATATGAGTATGGCTATAGCTATAGATATCCCACTAATAAGAAATAGACCCAGAAAATTCTCTTTACTCAGAGGGTTGGCTTTATTAGGACCTTCACTCTCCTCTGATGGCAGTGGTACATGAGCCGAAAACCATTTCTTCTCCATTTTCAGAAGCTCTCCTTCTTCTCTAAGCCCAGCAATCACTTTTGAGATATCACGGACCAATTGTGAGCCTTTCGGAAAAGCCTGTTACAAACCAGGACGATTTTTGGAAATTCAAAGATCTTATTAAGATTTATTATAACTTGGAGGTAAAGATTTATAGTTCTTCAAGCAAATGAGACTTACAAAACCAAAGCCACTGGTTATCATTGAGGATTCAATAATAACATAATCATTTGGAAATTTTGCCATGAGTATTTTAAGATATGGTAGTTCATCCATTATAGCACGAACACCACGTTTTCTATTTCCTTTATTCAAAGCCTGAGCATATTCATACGGAGACTCAAAAGGCTTAAGCCGGTTATCCTTGAAATTCAGATTGCTCTCCAAAAATCCTAGTACAACAGATTTACCCTGGTATCCTATGTAATCACCTTTTGTTAGCTTAATCTGTTCAACTGTCAAAAGAGAACTCAACTTGGCAATATAACTTGATGTCAATATCAGGACTACAAATAACCAGACCCCAACAACGAATCTGGATATATTACTCTGTAATCTTTCTCCTGCAAGAACAAACATATATATAGATCGTAAGGATAAGTAAACATATACCTTTGTTTTTAGAATATAGTGACAGGTAGACTAATTAACTCCGCCAGAGAGTTATCCCTGCTTGTCCCTGGCCAGGAACAAGGAGGGTTGTAGTAGGCATGTGACAGTCGGCGTAAAACTTTGTCACATCACCATGACATGACCCAATTATCCAATTATTGAATTTCATTGGGGTGTTCTCTACTCAGCAAAACGCTGCATCGGATTCTAGGTGTAGTGAAGAAGAGCACGGGGAAACCAAAGAAGACATGGATAGAAGACATGCGTAAGGATTTAGAGACTAAGAGGATCAAAGAAGATGTGGCTAGAAGTCATGCGTAAAGATTTAAAGACTAAGAGGTTTTTTTTTTATCGGGCAAATGGTGACTCGAACCCATGACCTCATGTCATAGGTAGTGGTGTTTTAACTACTTGAGCTATTCCACTTCGTCTTAAAGACTAAGAGCTTAACGAAGATCTAATTAGAGAGCGAGAGGCACATGGAGAGGATTAATTTGTGCACGCATCCCAACGTGATTCTAATATTGGTTCATGTAGCCAACCCAATTATTTGGGATTAGATACTCGGTTTTTTTTTTCTTTCTTTCTTTAATGGCAAGTAGACTAATTTATCAAGGTGATCAGTCTTTTCATTCTTAGTCCTTACTTGATTCCTAGTATTAATAGTAGGAAAGAGAAGATCGACTTGAAATTTCACTTCTCAGTGATAACATTCTCATATCTAATGCTCTATCTCGTTTGCTTCGTGTCACCACGGGTCGTACTGATGCTGGTTCTTCCACCATGTCTGCTCAAGGTCGGGGTCGTGATGGTGGCCATGGTCGTGGATCTGATACCACCAAAAACAAACATTTCTGTGATCATCGTGGTCGTTCCAATAATGTTTCTGAAAAATGCTAGAAGAAGTTTGGCAAGCCTGATTGTGCCAACAAGGCTTCTGTTGAGTCGACTTCCTCACCCAATACTGATATGGTCTCTGTTCCACATGCTAATTATGAAACTCACTACTTTCTTCGAGCAATTCCTCTAGTACTACTACCTCCACCACTGCAGGTGCGTTTGTCAGGTCTCATGGAAAGTCTTGGATGTTGGATTTTGGTGCTACCTGCCACATTTGACATTACTAGTATCAGATTTGTATTCACTTATTTCTCTTCTTCGTCTATATTACCCATCCATCTTTCCGATGACACGTATTCTTCGATAATGAGAACAGCTGTATTCAAGCCTACTACTAATATCAACCTTGATAATGTTTGCTTTGCTCCTAAATTTCATGTTAGCTTGTTGTCTACCAGTCATCTTACAAAAACTCACAATTGTTTAAGAAAAATGATCATCTCAAGATTGACGGCTATTCTGATACTGATTATGTTGGGTCAGAGATTCGCAGACGGTCAATTTCGGAATGCTAAACTTATGTGGGGGGAAATTTAGTAACATGGCGGAGTAAGAAACAAAATACCGTTTCAGATCTTCTTTTGAGGCTGAGTGTAGAGATATGACTCATACTAGTGCTGAGATGATTGGTTTAAGAATCTGCTTGAGGAATTGGGGTTCACTTACGATGAACCTTTGCTTATATATAGTGATAATCAAATGGCTATTCACACTACAAATAATCCAGACTAAACATATTGAGTTGACTGACACTATATTCAAAAGGTTGTAATGCGTCAGAAAATTGTCACTCCATTTATTTTTTCGTCCAACCAGTTTGCTGATGTCTTCACTAAATTGCTAGGAGGGAAATGTTTCTCGGAACTTCGTGACAAGATGGATATGGTTGATGTTGAATATATTTTTCGTCCCCAAATATTAGAAGAAATGATACTGATAAACCTAGTCTATCACCAATTGGTTTTAGGATGGAACCTCACTAATTTAGTCTCCTCCGCTATTGAGTGCGTGTGTGGGACCGCATGATTTCTACATGGTATCAAAGCGGCCCCATGCTCGTGCGGAACTTGGAGGTCGTTGAATTGACAAGGTTGTCGAATGGATCGAGGAGGTCGTTGAATTGATAGCATGGGTGATCCTGTTTCGTTTAGAGAATTGACGAAGGACTCACATGTGAGGGGGAGTGTTGAATATATGATAAAGGATTTCACATGTGAGTTGTCCCACATTAGAATATTAGAAGAAATGATACTAGCTTATAAACCTAGTGGGCTACTCCTCCTATCACCAATTGGTTTTAGGATGGAACCTCACTAGGGGCGTGGTTAGTCTCCTCCGCTATTGGGTGCGTGTGTGGGATCGCACCCGGCGCCCCTGATTTCTACAGTTGATAAGATGCTCCAGCTTGAGGGGTAGTGTTGTAGAGTTTATGTATTTTTCCTTGTATATTTAGGTTTTCCTTTTAGGATTAGATTGTAACCAGTTTCTACTCCCTATATATAGGGGGGTGTCTCTACTCGTTAAGACACACAATTTTATTCTATTTTGACAAGGCTGGTATTCGGAATCTCATATAAATACTGGTTCTAGATTCATCACAAATACCATTATCCAAGAAAGGGTTCCAGTGAAAATATCAGTAATATAACGAACATTATAACTCTTATCTAAAGCTATGTCTAACAATATGTCTTATATGGAGGAATGCATTACTTGAGATTTGATAATAAAGATAGAATAGAGAGTTTACTATGAGCATAAACAAGAGTTGAAAAGGCAAACCACAATGCAGTTCCAACTTGTCAAGCTGGAGGACCTTGAAATTCTTCATTAGTACGATGTTCAATAAGCCATACAATAAATCCAGTCAGAAAAAAGAAACAGCCACTTATTATCCATAGATCTGCTTTGAGTGGCTTTAAGAAGAACCAGGGGTCGTTACGATCCAATTTTACTACAACCCCCACACCTAACTCGGAATAAGGCAGTGTGAAGTCAACATATGCAGATCTGATGGAAAGGATGGTTATGTCCCCCACGGCGGCATCAAGATTCTAGACCATTCATGAAGCAAAACATAATATCAGGCAGTTTAAAATATATATTTGATGCCTTTAGTCTATATTTTGTCAAATGAGGAGAAAAATGCTTGTTTCACACACCAGTATGATTGAATGATACAACTTGTCTGGTAAAAATATTAACTGCATTTCAACAGACTTGAGATGCAGCAACAACAGAAAAGTAAGTTCAGGAAATCTCATATGAGTAATCTTAGGATATTTTTCAAGAAAGTTGGTGCAGGAAATCAAGGTTAATGCTTTGTCGTATAGTTCAGGAAATTGACAGTTGACTTTCCGTGTATAGTGTAACAAAATTGTATATATAAACTAGAAATACATGAAACATTGTCCTTTTTCTGAAATAAAATCTAGATGACAACGGTGCTCTCTGTCAATGCCAATCAGAAAATGCTTTCATAGAGGAATGTAATGTAACTCAAGATGCACTTATCCAAATTTATATGAAAGGGAAAGGAACAGAACCTCAGCTAGCAATGGTGAGAATTTTCACAAGATTTTACTATACTATTGGAACAGTAACAATGTAACATACCTGTAGGTAGACCTGCTGTACGAGGTCGTTGTAACTGCCGTTTTCAATGGAGAAAGCAATGTATTCATAAGAGATCTTATACGGCAACCTGGAAACAGCAACTTCAAATACATCCATACAAAATCCGCTTGCTATTCCATTATGTTCCGTGTCATAATGCCAGGAGATCAATTCAGGGAAATTCCCATATGAATATATGATGGAACTCCAATTCTTAAGCGTCTTTGGCTCATCCGGACCAGCAAACTTTCTGGGGCCGTTAAGGAGAACCCAGGCCAGAAAATGGTTTCAAGAACGTTAGATGAAGAAGAGTTGATGGAAGGATTTATTTCCGTAGTTAGTCCATATAAAGAAGTCCAGAAACCTACTCTTATTTCCCCTTTATGTATTATATTCACTATTTCGTAGATATCAGGGACTAGTTTCTGAGACTTTCCCATTATCTTCATAAACTTACTGCTCGTAATCTGTCTCAAGATGGCTGATCCTGCACCTGGGGTCCAATTTTGAGAGTGTTCAATTCCAGTCCTTTCTATTTCCTCTGCTAAAACCCAAGCAGCATCATATGCCCATACACCAAACACATTAAATTCATTGTGCTCAAAACTCCTCCTCTGTGTCGAATGCAATTTTTGAATCTTATTTGAAGCATAAGAATAATATTTAAAACCAAGAACTCCTTGCATCGACTCATAGACCAAAGTATCCTGGACACCCAACAAATCCATTGTCTTGCTAGTCACGATCCACGCAAATCCCTTGCTCATCAACCCTAACATTTTGGCGTTCCTCAATACTTTTGATGTTAGAGCACTTGACAAGTGCACCAAAACTACTGAAGCTCTCATCATCACGAGCTTCTGAAGCTCGTTGCTGATTTGATCATCTGTGGACTGAGGAGAAATAGCAGTTTGATATCCAACATCCAAGTGATTCTCCTGCAATATATCATTTATATAAGTTTGGGCTTACCTTGCATCAGCAGTATCCTCATACAAAAACACAAAGCTTCTCCATCTGAGTGCTTGTAAAAGGACAGCAATGCCGTGGAACTGATTGTTCTCATCTTCAGCAACTTGAATAAAGTACGGATGTTCATTGGATGATGCTATAGAAGAAAATGATAACAAAGGAACATTAACTTTGTTCCCAAGCCTAGTCAGAAACAACTCTTTGTTTGGTACTTCTGGCATAACTATTGCATGGACTTCAACGTTCTCCAAAAGTTCAAGAGCTGCATAGGGAGATAATAAGGTATCCTAAATGAGAAAATTTTAAGCAAGTTCTTATAGTGAATAGCATACTCTTTGGTAATCAGGAAATAATAGGAGTTCTGGCTAAAGAGAAAAAACATACAAATTCATATAAGTTTACTAGTTAAATTAAAACAAACTACAACCTCAATTCATTGTAATTCCATGTCTTTACCCCTCAGAGTAGATATCACGAATTGTCTAAAAGTACACGAAAATATCAGCATAGAATTATTCTTTCTAATAATTTCTGCTCCCATCTAGCAGATCCATACTTCTTTTCAGCATAGTGACTCGATTGCTTCCTGAATGTGCACCAAAAGTGCAACTAAACTATAGAACATGTGTGCCTACTAGCATTTGCAGATCATTCAACCATTTATATACTAATGAATTGATCTTATGACCAAGTATATAACATGTGAAAAGCTATCATCATTTTGTTGAGCTAAAGGAAAAGTCATCCAGGTACAAATAAGGAATTTATTATACGTAAACAACATCTGTGACGAAAAAACTCACCAGCAGCAATGATGTGCGAAGAATCCCCCTTGGAATCTCTCACATGAAGAACAATTCTTGTTCTGTACCCCCTGTTTATTTCGTAAAAATCTGATACAGCAGTTCTAATGCAGTTCTGGAAAACCTTCCCCACCCATGATTCCACATCAACGATTATGCCTACGTTGACAACACTTCTATTACTATTATCCAGCACTGAAACCTTATGCTCATCAGCACACCATTGACTCGGAAAGCGAAGCAACAACAGGGTTAAAAGTAAGACCAGAGTCTTCATTTTTCCTCCAGTTGAATGAACTAAACCGTGCGAAAATTCTAAATTGCTATAGAAAATTCAATACCATTTGAGTATTCAGTCAACCTTGACCAAGATAGCAATGAAAATGTCAAGGTCAATGCACCAATTATTTGTTCCAGGTCAGACATTTTGTCGAACATCTTCATCGTGCTTTCCTACATTCAAATCAATTTTACAGCAAAATAAATTCTCCAAATGTCATTAACCATGAAAAAGCTACCAAAAGTTCCAATTATTATATCCAATCTGATATTCCAACAATAAACATGAAATTGTAACAGTAATTCATTCTAGAATCAATAATTAGGTTAAAGAAAAAGAAGAAACGAGAGCTTTTATATAGCAATGTAAGACGAGTAGTATACATGATTTGTTTTGATCATTATAAGCATTAGGATTCCTTTTAGAAAACCTCTGAGTTTCGTCGTAATTTTTTAAAGTGATGAGTAGAAAAGTTCAGTTGTTTGGTATCACTATTCATAGATTGGTTTGCGTCTTTATTTACAAGATTACTTCTGTAAATTGTGACGTTATGTTCTTAACTTCTTATGAAGGCTTTTGAACAGAATTTCGAATGTATTAAAAAAACAACTTTGTCTTCAGATTGAGCATAATTATTTTGTTTTAACCTTTAAAGCGTTAATCGATTAATGATTGCCCTAAAACATAGTTAGGCTATGTTTATTTTGGATTTAAGTAAACGGATTTTAAAACACAATTCCAATTCCCACTGCGACTGCGGCTCCAGCTAAAGCGGTTCTAAATTGGATTTACTTTGAAATTTTATAAACTAGTTTTAAAAAATCACTCATTTCAATTCATAAACTTTAATCACTGTACAATTATTTAATTATTATAATTTCCCTCAATAATAATATAACATTATTCACTTTTATACATTCATCTAACATAAAACTTATTTAATAATAATAATATAATAATACAATATGCTTACATATTTGATTTGATATAAAATTATATAGAAATGTAAAACTAATTCGTTAATTTAATTCCCTAAAATAAAATGGATGACAATACAACTCTTTTTTGTAACTAAAAGCCTTATGATATGTTTGTTTCAAACTCACCCGAATGAACTTAGAACTTTGCAATTCAAGTCACGTACTAGTTGGGAATTTTCATATTCAACTTTCAAATCCTCTCCAATAAAATATACACATACACTTATTTTTA
The DNA here is from genome assembly GCA_037126765.1 of Stenogyne calaminthoides. Classification (NCBI taxonomy): domain Eukaryota; kingdom Viridiplantae; phylum Streptophyta; class Magnoliopsida; order Lamiales; family Lamiaceae; genus Stenogyne; species Stenogyne calaminthoides. The sequence goes on from JBBCBC010000014.1 coordinate 30,736,164, forward strand.
CAAAATTCAATACAATCATATCACTACTTTTCTTCCACCCATTTATTCGTTCTTCTATTTTTCTCTCACCCAATACAATATAATAATTCAACATCACCCACCATTACATATTAATTTGACATGAAAGCAAAAATTTTACCCTATCAAAATCCCAAAACAAATACATATTTTTACTATTTATCAGGATTTTATAAATTCATGGAATTTCGAAATCCTCCGCACATCTAAATTTCGAAACAAACATACCCCAAAAAATGGAGTCTGCAAATAACGAAGATCATTTATTTTATTAATTAGCACTTCAGTCTTCAGAGATGACAAATGGAATTCATAAAATTAAACATGAGTAGATAGAAGAAACAACAAAGAGAACTCAAATTAATAACACTCTAAAACACAAGGATGAAAGTGATGAGACTCAATCTAGCTTAGGCTGTTTCCTCATTATACAGTTGATAAGTCCATTGATGAGAGCAGAAGTTGATGTAAGAGAAGCTTTCAGTAAACTTAGACTCTGCACAAATTTTAATTAATTAATTACATGAACATCAAATAATATATATGAATACTCTCCTGTGATATTTGATCAACGTATGAAACTGGATCCATACTAGTGTCATTACTCTTATAAACTAATACCATAGCATTTTCACACTATAAATATTATGATTTTAGCTTATAATAATTGTAATGGTATCATTTGATAAGTGCTGTTCGACTAATTTCATACAGTGAACAAGTTTCAATCTGACTCCTAATATATATAAAGAGCAACATTAAGCACACCAGATTACCTCTTGCAACCCAAGTAGGCTATGTTTGGATTCATGAACCTGTTTTTGGTATTTAGACTGATGAAATACTTGTCAAATGTGACATCTGATATGCTGCGGTAAAGATTGTCAAGATTGTTCAGACATTTGTTTGTGTCCAAAAGGGATTCAACTCCTGCTATGGGGATGATGAGGAAACTGCAGAGTAATTCTATGAAATCATTATCAGCTTGAGCAAACAACACTTTGTTTGTGGATTGTAATGACTCACACAATTATCTCCCTACTTTCTTCTTGCTTGATCTGATATTGAAAGAAGAGTTCGGGTTTTGCAGGGGAAGAGACGGTACCTCCCTTGTTGAGTATCACTTCCGACAATGGAGTCTTGGAGAACAAACAGCACTTCAGCAAATCCATAATCTAAAGTTGAAACAAGTAATACTGTTCAATGAAAATCACTTACATTGGTCATCAAGTAATACTATTTAGTGAAAACAAGGGATACTGTTCACAAGAAAAAGCTAATATTGTCAAGTGAAAACCACTAATATTGACAAAGTAATAATGTTTAGTGAAAATAAGGGATATTGTTCACTAAAAACAAGTAATATAGTTCAGTCATAACAAGTAATACTGAAACAGGGGATACGGTTTAAAAAAACCAATTTCATACTATCAAGTTTCATAAGAGAGTTTGCCATGAAAAAACAAAGGATAAATTAATATCAAGTTCAAACAGATCAAAGATTCACCTCATCGGCTCCAAAAGTCACATTCATCAGCTCAGTAACATCTTCGCCTTTAATGCCGAGATTTCCAAGAGCATGGAACAATCCTTTCTGAAAAGGCACCATTTGCAGCTCATCACAGATTATAAAAGATGCCATTTTTTCTGTAAAAACTCCAGCATTTCGAGAATCATAATCATAATCAGAACCATGCACGGATACATCTTTCCTCAAAGCCACAGGAGCATCTCGCAGAACCCTCATAATACATGCATATGCATATATTTTCGGCTCCACGATTTCCACACTCAAGCTTATTACAAGCAAAATAACTGGTACGCTGAGATTTACTAATATCAAGTTTCAGCTTACGACAATCAGAATCAAACGAGCTTCTTGGATCGAGCAGCATCTGCTTAGCAGCAGATGTCGAGAAATGTGCATCATCGAGATTCGATAAGCCTTTGTACAGAGAGGTTATGCTCCCAAAAACAGGGGTATTATCTGCATAATGGTTCTCCAGAAGCTTCTTGCTAATGGTAACGTCAAGAAGCTTAACAAAACGTCTGCGAAATCACTGTCTGCTTCTGCAAAAAAGAGAACCTTTGGTTTCTCCTTATTTATCATTACTTTCAAAGAAAGCTTAACATCTTTGGTAGTATTGGACATTCTGTGGTGATGTGAAGGAAAATTTGGACTAATGAAATGTTCAAGGCCTAAGAAAAGTTAAGGATCATGCAGTGTATAAATAGTAAAAGAAAGGGTCATGCATTGATTAGCAATGGTTTTTAGTTTACTAGGATTAAATTGTCATAAGTGGAATTATAAAGGTCATTCATTAAAATTTAAGTTTGGCAAAAATATGAATACACTGTAAAAAGCAGTATTATAAAAGTCATGACTCGTGCATTAATGTATATGTATATATGAACAGACACTCAATTCATTAATAATATTACTACTATGTAACACAGAATGGTAAAAGACATCACCAACTTGGACTTTGGAGATCATTACTCATTAAGTACCAACAATAACCCTACAAAAAAATTACTGTTAAAAGAATACTGCTGTATAAAAAGGTCATAGTACATGTTGCAAATTGATAAAATATCAATATAACATGAAAAAATATGTCAATAAACCCACATCATCTGCTATCTTACCTATCAAGAGTATTAGCCATCTTGGCATATATGTAGCTCAAAATTAACAACAGATTTCCTCTGGCCAGTACCTTGATGATATTACCATACCATGACAATTTTTCACCAAGTAAGAAAATGAAAAATATGAGTATGGCTATCAATATAGATATCCCACTAATAAGAAACAAACCCAGAAAATTGTCTTTACTGAGAGGGTCGGCTGTTTTAGGAGCTTCATTATACTCCGATGTCAGTGATACATGACTCGAAAACCATTTCTTCTCTATTTTCAGAAGCTCTCCTTCTTCTCTAAGCTCAGCAATCACTTTTGAGATATCATGGACCAGTTGGGAGCCTTTCGGAAAAGCCTGTTACAAGTACAAGATCAATGTTAGGATTTTCATAGATTGGAGGTTCTGATTTAAATGTAAAATTCTTCATGAAAAGGACACTTACAAAACCGAAGCCGCTGGTTATCAGTGAGGATTCAATTATAGCATAATCATTTGGAAATTTTGCAACAAATATTTTAAGGTAAGGTAGTTCCTCTAGTATAGCATGAACACCACCTTTTCTGTTTCCTTGTCTCAAAGCCTTATCATAGTCATCTGGAGACTGAAATGGCTTAAAACGGTTATCTGTTAAATTCAGATTGCTCCCAGCAATTCCTTTTATTAAAGAGTTAGCCGAGTATCCTATGAAATCACCTTTTGTTAGCTTGATCTGTTCGACTGTCAAAAGCGAACTCAACTTGGCAATATAACTGGACGTCAATATCAGAACTACAAATAGCCAGACCCCAACGACGAATTTGGATAAATTACTCTGTAATCTTTCTCCTGCAAGAATAAACAGATACGTAAACTAATTCAACAAGGGGAATCTCATGTAGAGATACTGGTTCTAGGTTCTTCATCACAAATACCAAATATATGAAGGTGTTCCAATGATAATATCAGTAATATGATGAACATTATAAATATATTTTACTAGAGATATGTCCAACAATATGCCCTATACGGAGGAATGAGTTACTCGAGATTTGATGGAATAGAGAGCTTACTATGAGCATAAACAAGAGTTGAAAAGGCAAACCACAATGCAATTCCAACTTGTCGAGCTGGAGGACCTTGAAATTCTTCATTAATACGATGTTCAATAAGCCAAACAGTAAATCCGATCAGAAAAACGAAACAGGCACTTAATATCCAGAGATCTGCTATAAGTGGCTTTAAGAAGAACCAGGGGTCTTTATCATCCAATTTTACTACAACACCCACACCTAACTCGGAAAAAGTCAGAGTGAAGTCAACATATGTAGATCTGTTGGAAACGATAGTTATGTCCCCCACGGCGGCATCAAAATTCTAGACAGAAAAACATAATATCAGATAGAATCACTTGAAAGATAGTGGGAGAAGCGCAGTTTAAAATATTTATTTAATGTCTTTAGTCCATATTTTCTGTCAACAGAGAAAAAAAAAATGCTCGTTTCACACACCAGTATGATTAAATAAATAAAACTTGGATGGGGTAATAATTAACTGCATTTCAACGGACTTGAGGTGCAGCAGCAACAACAGAAAAGTAAACATTTATCCGACGGTATGGGGTTGGCTATATGGATAATATCTATGTTCAGTCAGCACATCAAAATTCATAGAAGGTAATCAAATAGTCAAAATCTTGGGACACCTATTATGAGCTGAGGAAAAATATACGTATTCTTTCCTTCTCGATAGAGTTCTTATTGTCTTTTAATGGTTTCTGTTCTTTTTAAAGTGTCTGAAGATTCTTCGAAGTGGCTCATCATCTAATTTTCTAACAGTAACATTAGTTAATAAGACTTGGAGCGTTGTTCTTTTTCTGAAAGAAAATCTAGATGACAGAGGTGCTCTCTGACAATCCACAGTCGCAATAAAAAAAAGTCAATAAACTTCTACGCGCCAGTTGCACACGCAACTGGTGCAATTTTGACTCAATTTCGACCAAAATTTGACTCATTCACAAGAAAATCTGAAATATATAAGGAGTATTAGTTCATATGAAGAGAAGTATTTGTTTATAGGCTGAACAGTATTAATTATTTTTCAATATACAACCGACACTTTTCACAATACGAGCTCATCACATGAACTAATACTTTTTGACCTCTTTTTTTCCATGACATGCGGAAAAAATAACAATAGACAACTTAGTTGAAAATTGGGTCAAAATTGCACTAGTTGCTCGGTGCAATTGGTGTGTCCAATGTTACTCGTCAAAAAATGGTTTCATAGAGGAATATAATGTGACTCAAGATGCAATTATCCAAAGACAGGAAATAGTGTCTCCAATTGTGAAACAACAAAAGCGTAGCTGGCAATGGTGACAACTTTTTAAGGATTTTGCTATACTATTGGAATAGTGACATACCTGTAGGTAGACCTGATATACAAGGTCATTGTAACTGCCTTCTAGATTGGAGAAAGGAACATATTCATACAAAATCTTATACTGCAACCTGGAAACAGCAACTTCGAATACATCTATACAAAATCCGCTTGCTGTTATATTATCTTCACTGTCATTATGCAAGATGACCAGTTCAGGAAACCTCCCATGTGATGGAACTCCAATTCTTAAGATTCTTGTGCTCATCTGGACCATTGAACTTTCTGGGGTCGTTAAGGAGAATCCAGGCCAGATAATGGTTTCAAGTATGTTAGACGAAGAAGAGTTGATGGAAGGATTTACGTCCTTAGTAAATCCATATACAGAAGTCCAGAAACCCACTCTCATTTCCCCTTTATGTATTATATTGAGTATTTCATAAATATCAGGAACAATTTTCTGAGACTTGCCCATTATCTTCGTAAACGTACTACTCGTAATCTGTCTCAAGATGGCTGATCCTGCACCTGGAGCCCAATTTTGAGAGAGTTCTATTCCTGTCCTTTCTATTGCCTCTGCTAAAACCCAAGCAGCATCATATGCCCATTCACCAAACACATTCAAGCTCCTTATATCCACATTAGATTTATTGTGTTCAAATCTTGAAGTCAAAGTTTGGATCTTATTTGAAGAAGAAGGATAAGACTTAAAACCAAGGACTCCTTGCATTGACTCATAAATCGAAGAATCCTGGATAGCCAACAAATTCATTGTCTTGCTAGTCACGACCCATGCAAATCCCTTGCCCATCAACCCTAACATTTTGGCATTCCTCAGTACTTTTGATGCTATAGAACTTGACAAGTGCACCAAAACTATTGACGCTTTCATCATCATAAGCTTATTAAGCTCGTTGATGATTTGATCATCTGTGGACTGAAGAGAAATAGCAATTTGATATCCAACATCCAAGTGATTTTCCTGCAATATATTGTTTATATAAGTTTGGGATTGCCTTGCTTCAGCAGTATCCTCATACAAAAACACATAGCTTCTCCATCTGAATGCTTGTAGAAGGGCAGCAATACCGTGGAACTGATTGTTTTCGTCTTTGGCAACTTGAATAAAATAGGGATGTTCATTGGATGAAGATATAGAAGAAAATGATAACAAAGGAACATTAACTCTGTTCCCTAGTTTAGTCAGAAACAACTCTTTGTTTGGTACTTCTGGAATAATGATTGCGTGGACTTCAACGTCCTCCAAAAGTTCAAGAGCTGCATAGGGAGATAGTAGGGTATCCTGAATGAGAATATTTTAAGCAGTTCTTAATATTGAATAGCATGGTCCTCTTAATCAGGAAATCATAGGAATTCTGTCTTCTTTTCTCCAAAAATTGTGGCAAAAGAGAAAAACCATTACAAATTTAAGGTAGTTTACTTGCTAAATTGAAACAAACAACAGCTTCAATACATTTTTATATTCCAAATTTTTTCCTCATGGAGGAGAAAGTTGATATCTCAACTTGTCTAAAAGTACATGAAAAGAAGAGTATACTTCTTTCAGCATAATGTACAGCCAACTCAATTGCTTCCAGAATGTGTACCAAAAGTTCAACTAAACTAAAGAACCTATGTCTCTACTAGCATTTGCAGATCATACAACCTTTTATATACAAAATGAATCAAGTTTAAGACCAAGTTTACAACATGTGAAAAAGAAGGAAACTCATGCATGTCCATAAATGGATTCTGGAAAAAACATAGTCCATGAAATTTTTATATGCAAACAGGGGAAGAAGTAAGTTCAATACAACTTTCTTAAGCACACTTCACTATAACATCTCTGATTAAAAAAAAAAAAACTCACCAGCAGCAATGCTTTGCAAAGAATCCCCTTTGGAATCTCTCACATGAAGAACAATTCTTGTTCTGTACCCCCTGTTTATTTCGTAAAAATCGGATACAGCCATTGTTATGCAGCTCTGCACAACCTTCCCCTCCCATGATTCCACGTCAACAATCACACCTACATTGATGACACTTTTATCACCATTATGCTCATTAGCACATGATTGAATCGTAATTCCAAACAACAACAACAAGAAAGATAAAAGCAAGGCCAGATTTTTCATGATAACTCCGTCTCCGGCTCTCAAGTGAGCAATTTCAATGAATAAAGAGTTGACCATGCCAAAGTCATTGCACTTAACTTGGTTGATGTACTCACCAGTTTCGGGTCGGGCCCAGTTGAATATTGAGAAAACGTTGACCAAGATAGCAACGAAAATGTCAAGGTCCATGCATCAGCTGTATTCGTCACTTCTTGAGGCGGCATTTTGTCGAACACCTTACACCTCACGTTTTCTTGAAACCCCATCGGACTTTCCGCACACGCAAAAGCTTGACCTATCAAAATTCAGTTCAATCTCGCGTGGTTTTATAGCCACCCAGGCATGAGATGGTCTTGCTTCTTGTGGAAATCGATTTAAAATAAAAATGAATTCTTGAAATCTCATCAGCCATGAAAACTCCAATCATATTTTAAAATTCCAAATATGTACATCCTGTTCATTTCTTTAACACTCTTTATGCCATGTTTGTTTATAGATTTGAGTGAATTTCCAATCCAGTAGGGTGGATTTGATGAATGGTAAAAAGTATATCTTATGGGGTGATTGAAAAAAATTACTCCTTCCGTTCATAGTTTTATTGTACACATTAGTTTTAAGAAAAAGTAAATGAAATACAAAAAGTAAAACAATAGAATTAAATTGAGATTTTTTGTACGAGGTGTTTGCAAAAAATTACTCATTACAGTGTATACTCGTTTAAAAAAAGAATTGTTTATTAATATAATAGGATTTTCTTAGGCAACTTTTTGAGTCATAATTAAATTATATTTTCACATTTCTAATTTTGAGCAAATTATAATAATTTGAACTCATCAGTATTGGTTAATTGATGCGGAGGTTATCGTGTAAATATGTTCAACACTATGGTTGGCTCTCTTCTGAGTCCTTTTCGTTTTGCTTCTTTGAATTGTCTACTTAACATTTGAAATGTCTTCGAAAAACCAAAAAAACAGGGGCTACAAGATTCTTTACGTTGAAAAGTCAAGAATCAGCTTTTTGTCAAGATTCTATCTTGTGAATGCGATGCCCTGCAGAAAAACTTACTCAACGGTCTATTTCTTAAATGAAACACGAAATAAACTTGACCAACTAATGGAATCATCAAAAGTCAAAACTGCTACTTATATTTTTTTTTTTGATCGGGAAAAAACTGCTACTTATATAAATAAAGAATCAAATGTTACCTTCGTGAACTTATAAAACTCCACACTATGCAAAGGCTTCTCATGTTAAATAAAGAATTTTTCTCATAGTAAATTGATTTGGGACTGAAATGGCGATCGTAGGATTCTTCGCGCTGCTGTTGTGCTCGTGATTATTTGTTGAAACTCTGGTTTCTTTGCTACTGGCTTCTTTGGGCCTCTCCCTTTTTATTTTATTTGGGCTTATATTACGGGCCAGGTTTTATTATTATTTATTGGGCTGTTATTGTGTTGTCAAGGCTGGGCTACTTTTTATTTCGTTGTGGGCTTTGTATAAGAGAGCTTTTTTTTTTTTTAAAGATTGTACTTCCTCCGTCCCGAAATCGTTGGCACATTTACTGTTTACGCTTAATTTAATGTGAGAATTGTTTATTAGTAAAAGTTGCTTTTTGGTGAGATTCAAATGGTAAAATTGTGTAATTTTTTTAGATGTTTTAAGGGTAGAGTTTAAAGTGATGTAATTGTTTTTTTTTAGAAATGTGTCAACGAATTCGGGATGAACTTTTTTGGCAAATGCGCCAACTATTTTGGGATGGAGGATGTATAAGAGAGATTACTATGAGCACAAACAAGAGTTGAAACGGAAATTGATTTGATCATTCGGAGAAATTGATCAAACTAGCTAGGTGTGGTTCGGTACCAAAAATACTGAATCAAATCGTATACTACATCAAAAAATTTATGTAAACAATCGTATTGTATCGTATCAAACCGTACTTGAAAATTCAATATATCGTATAATATCGAATTTTCGGTAAAATATTATTTCATACAAAAGTTTTAATATATTGTTCCACTCCGAAATGTTGGTATATCATTTTATACCGATTTTTTTAACGTATTTACGGCAAAATACCGAGATATTGTAATATTAAAATATTAATTTTTTTCTTTTTGGTATGTACCGAAATACCAATTTTTTTTTATATATCGGTATATATCATATCGAAAAGTTTCGATATACCTTAAAAATTTCGATAAATTTGGTATTTTTTTTATATGATAAGCGCGATATACCAAAATTTCGATAAACTAACATAATCTTGCAATATTTAGATGACTAGGTCTTGTATGCATCCGGGTGCACCGTACACTCATAGTGTATTTTAGAAGCGTGTAACTTGTTATGCTGAAAAGTGCGATTTATTTACACAGAAAAGTGTAACTGTTAATATGGGAACATAGTTGCATGCTTCTATTTGGAATAATTACACGTTTTTGCTTTGTATAGTTGCGACTTAAAATCTTAAAATCTTGACTGTGCTGCCCCCGGTGCACATAAACCAACTCTATTTAGATTTGTTGATGATGGTGTTTTTTTTTTCTCCAACATTTGATGCTGATAAATTATTATGCAGATAAAAGTCAAATTAAAAAAAAAAAACTAAAAATATTCTCACTAAGAGCCTGATTGGATCAATTTATAATTTTTTTTTTAAATAGCTTATAAGTTGTCTAAATTTATTTGGTAAAACAAAATATTCAATATCTTATAAGATCTTAAAATAAGCACTTAGAGTTTTTACGCTTAAAAAAAAATGGAATATCTCAATTTATTTACTAAAATTGTATAAACTATACCTTATTACATCACTCTCAACCCCAATTTGACCCGAGTTTGACACGGTCCGACACAAGCCCGACCTGACCCGATCACAACCCGCACTGGCCAACTCAATAGGCAAAAATTTAAAAATTATTATTTTATACTCCCTTTGTCCCGAATTTAATGGCGCATTTACTGTTTGCGTGGAGTTTAATGAGAGAGTTGTTCATTAGTATAAGTTGTTTTTTGTGGGGCGGTAAATTGTAAAATAATGGCATATGATGTAAATAAAATGGAATAAAGTTGACTTTTGTATGAGAAAAATAATGATATTGTGTGTAAAAAAATTTTGATGTTTTGGGGTAAAATTACTGTAAAGTAATGTAATTGCTTTATTTCCTTTTTAGAAAATGTGTCAACGAATTCGGGATTGACCTTTTTGACAAATTTGTCATTAAATTCGGGACAGAGGGAGTAGTATAAATTAGAATTAAAAAAATATTTTTCTTAAATTATCAAATACTAGTCAAACACTTTAACAACTTATAAACTACTTAAAAATTCTATTTATAATCTCTTAAAACATCTTATAAGATGTTTAAAACAAGACCAAACGGCACTAAATAGTGATCGCGTTGAAGGAAAATAGGGAACAACCGAGCAAGAGAGAGGAGTTAAACAAGAATCTGAACACAATAAGAAACTAAAACTTTCCATCAACACTTGAGCCAAGCAGAAAGTGATTTCTCTCATCATTTCTTAGTGTGAAAGTAACAGGTTTGTTGTATACATAGGAATAAGCATCTTACATAGCTTATCACCAAAAACAGTTTTAATTCAATCAAACAATACTATCTACAAGTAAGAATATATATAGTAATTTCTTTGTGATCAACATATATCTAAAGTATATCATCATATCCTGATAATCAGTTAGTCCTATTATTTGGATCTACCCAACATCCATCTTCTCTTACAGCTTTCTGCCATCTATTCTTAAACCTCTGTAGTTCTGTAATGGCTTCTTTTAGCACCTGCAACAAAACAAACAAACATGAGCAAATCCTTCGTAAACTCCATTTGTCAAGATACGAAAAAACAAACAAATGTACTCACAACATCTCTATCAGATAGCTCCGGTTTAGGTCTCTCCTGCAAGGCCACAAAATTGTATCCATCAATATGCATTGCAAGTTTTTACGACAAAAAAACAGAATATGAAGATTGATGATGTATGTACCATTTTACCCATGTCGGGCGCCTTTCTATTTGGAGAAGATTGCTTTTCTATTGATTCATTATTATCTATCTGCAACACTCAAAACAACCGAATCTTTTAAAATTTGTCCTTATTTCTAGTTATGTATCCTCTGATGAACAAACTGTAATGAATGTGTACTAATAATGTAAATCTTTTTACCTTATCGGTTGACGGCCCTCCAAGCGTAGGAATACCCCAGTGGATTAAATACTCGGAGTCAACAAAGCCGATATTTTTAGTCCTATCTCCCTGCCAATGATACAACACACAATCTGTAACATACTTTTAGTTATTGTATAAGCAGTAGGTCAAATACTCGCGCATTTTTTAATTGTATTAGTTACTTTACTATAAGGTATTAGTTGCTTTCACTGAACAGTATTAGTTGTGCACAAGTTGCACCCAAGTGTTACTCAAGCAACAGAATATAGTATAAAAATGGCATACCATTGCGCAATTTCCTAGCTGTAAATCGATGCCCCACGCATGAACCAGATCATTCTGTTTCGAACATTAAACAAATGATTATCATGTGAAAATCGTTCGTGGTAATACAAAGAAAAAGAAGGTCGTCCGTTCAATCCAAACCTGAATCATGTGCCAGGCACAACGCCACGATGCCCTTGAGAAAACAGGAGCCATCATCTCCACAAACCTGTGTTCATAACAAAATTTGTCATTTTCATCTGTACATTGTTTGTATGTTGTAATTTCATATACTATACATTTATGACAATTTAGCTGATTACCCTATGCATGGAATCTGCGTGCTGTATTCGTAACATGTAATTCGACCGACTTTACCAATAACCCTCCTGTGAGCCGGCGTAATTATATGAGAACTCAGAGTAAGAGTAAACAAACCCCTCAACGGTTATTAATTCTAAAATTTACCGGTGTACTATAGAATTCAGTTGTCGTGCCGTAAGTTTGTAATGCACCATGGATTGGTTAGCATCGATTGCAGGCTGTGATATTTGAAGTCCCTCTTCTTTAATAATCGACAAGTATCTGCACCAAATTAAATAGAGTGAATAGTATCAGTACTTTTTCAATATACAACTGATACTTTTCATCATACGGACTAATACTTTTCAATCAAATTGCATCAGTTTTGGGTAATAGATGCACTTACCTTCCAGCATGAAAATTCTGAACTCCAAGATCTTCATCCCAGAGGAAAATATAATCATACTGTGCCGCAACATCTGGATGTAAAAACCGTTTGGCAAACCACCTAATTCAAAATAGAAACATATAAGAAAGCCAATTTGATATATACATATAGCAAAACGTCTCGTCTAGCAGCGAAGAATTGGTACCACTTAGTTTGGTTCATGGCGGAAACATGTACAACATCGTTGCTCCACTCTAAATCTTTCCAGCCATCCACATTTCCATCGTAATGAAAAAGCATGACGACAAATTCCGACAGTGGAAACTGAAACCAGATAAAAGCCCAAGAATTAGACAACATGTTTAATGAAAGGAAATGCAAGCTAGCCACTTTTAATTATCTTACCTTCTTAACAATTTCGTTTACGTTTTTCTTTTGCTTTATTCCAGCTGCTATAGCCAGTAAGTTGGTTGGTGACTTGTGCTTCTAAAATCAAAACAGAAACAGGCAAGGTAAATAATTCAATGCCACCGTGCAACTCAAGTGCTTTTTTAAATGGTATTAGTTGTTCTACTAAAAGGTAATAGTTGGTCAGTCTCACTTGTTTCATTGAACAGTATTAGTTCTGTACACCCAAGTGCTACTCTAATAATAGTAATCTAAGCAACTAGGAGCTTGTTTGCATCTAAAATGGATTATAAAGTCTTAGCCAATATCGAATACAGCAAGCGAAGATAGATATACCTTATTCTTAGGATGGCCGGAAAGGGGGCGCATCTCCAGATCAGTAGTTGTAGAAATAATACCTCGAGGCAATGTTTCCGTTCCCTTTGGCCTGCACTCGTCGTGCTACATAAAATAGACACTATCTATAAATAATAAACCATATCCACCATCTTACATATATACATATGTGCTGTAAAATTCAAATCCGAACAATAATTCTCTACAAACCTCACAAGGATTGGATTTCATAGGCTTCACAGGATCAATATTAGCCCTGATTGACTGAAGATTACATGGCAAAAACCTCTGAGCAAAAGTTGGCTGGATAAAAATTCAATAATAACTATCAGGATTAACCAGTATTAAGAAATCACCTAGTATAAAATCTCAACTGGGAGAAGTGTATAATAAGTACATTGAAGCATATATACCAATGAAATAACAAATTCAAGAATTGTAAAAATATCAAACATAAGCAGAATACCTCTGTATAATGAGTGAGTAATGGTAGAGCCCCTAAAAAGAAAACTGCTGAAAGAAGAATTGCAGGTGGAAGAAATTTGCATATGAAATATCTCTTCTTTTTGGGTTCAACCATTGTGTGAGTCGGTCTCTGAAAGCAAAAAAAAAAAAAATCATAAAAAAATCAGACAAAACAAACAAACCTAAATTCATATAGACCAATAAAATTCAGAGTTTTAAAGAACTATATATGACACAACATATTTACTAACTTTCAAGAATATCGGTGTTCATCAAAACCAGTAATCATGAGTTAAAAGAATATATGTAAAAAGAATCAGCAGAATATATTGAAGAATGCAAAGCCACTTACGTATATCAATGTTGACTAAATAATTTTAGAAGATTCAACAGAATAAATTTGTGTATGTAATTTGAAGGGGATTGATATATATACACATGGGTGATTCATAATGAATCACTCCCCCTTTTTCTCTCAGTATGTATTACTATTATATAAATATAGGTCAACGCAGGGAAGTAGTGGAATTTTGCTTGAATCTTGAAAAAAGTTGAAAACAAGACGCCAACTTTAAGCAAAATAAAAGATGATGATCTAAAAAATACCGAAATCCCACTCAGAATAAATTTAAGAAAATAAAGGATAATTAAAGGGAGCAGACAAATGTGACAAATAAAATAGGAAATTCATTATGGTTTATAACAATTATTGATTTATTTCTAGCTTTTTTAGGAGGGTTTCTCCAAGTTCATGTATTTACCTAGAAGAAAAAATGTCAGCTTATTATACCTTTGAATTATAAAGTTTCTTAAATGAATTCCAAAGAGATCGTTATTAAAAAATTCCTTGCAAGTATTAAATAAAAATCCCAAAATGACTAACCAAATAAGTCATGAAAAGATTACAAGTATTTATTTGATTAGTAGTCCGTGCATTTTCCCCTAAAAAGCTAAACTTGTGTGAGATCACGACCACAGAAAGTCAAATTAAATTTGCCAATATTTTATATAAAATTAAATCATAAATATTAATTAAAGAGTAACACTCATATGAACCAGGTTCACACTATGAACTCTAATTTAATATGACTCAGTTTGAAGGATGGGTTGATCCAAATTTTCGCTCTGTAATTCTATTAAAACTCTTATTGTTATGCTATAAAACTATCACTGCTATTCTATAAAACTATCAATGTTATGCTATAAAACTTTAACTATTATTCTATAAAACTCTCACTGTTATTTTATAAAACTATCACTGTTATAAAACTCTCACTGTTATGCTATAAAACTATTATTGTTATGCTATAAAACTATCACTGTTATTCTATAAAACTATCACTATTATAAAATATTACTGTTATTCTATAAAACTATCACCGTTGTTCAGAAAAACTCTCATTGTTATTTAAAAAAACTCTCACTGTTATTAAAAAATCAATGAATTCTTTACTATCTTTTCCCTCTTCACTATCATGCCAAGAATTTGATTATCACGTATTTGTTTCTTTAAAAAAAATCAAAATATAATGAAATGAGTTGGAAATGAAAGCAAAGAAAACTAACAATCTCATAAACAACTATGTTACAACATGATAATAAACCCAAAAAAGGCAGGCTACGTAGATGAATCAAAATGTTATGTTCTTTGATATTCAACTGCAAAATCTTGTGTACATGAATCAACTTTATAAAAGTAATGCCAGAATCAAGTGAAATTTCAAATCAAAGAGAACAAAAGTAAATCATGAGCCCATCATTCGACTAATCATGATTCTCCGCCGGTGGAACAAATGGCAGTGGGGGAAGAGGAACAAACGACAGCGGTGGAAAAGGAAACAGCAGCAATGGAAGGAGAACAAATGAAAACGGAGGAAGCAGCGGAAGAGGGAACGGCAACGGCGAAAGCGGCGGGAGAGGCCAAATGGCAGCGGACATTCTGCGGTGGGAGAGAGAAGGAAAGACGCTGCGAAAGAACAAAAAAGAATGGTCTTGGTTTATATGACCCGCTATATAGTATATGGGTCAGGTTTGACCCGGATTCATGGTATGAACCAGGTCTACACAAGTTTTTGTCTTAATTAAAATTCCGTCTCACAAAAAAAAATCCGTGAAATAGTACTAATCGAAACAAAATCACCTCACACATATTAATTTCTAATTATAAAACAATTTCAGAATGATTCACAGATTGACATTCATGCTCCAAATAATTCAAACAATAACTACATCAAATCTTTATATATACAGAGAAATAGGACTAATAACATGGGGCAGAACAGGTAATTCTGGGTTTTAATCATCAAAAGCAGATACATTTTACTTAATACAAGCATCTCTCGTAAATTGTACTATCATATACGTGTTCTTTTGCTTATAATTCCAGCAATGATATTTCCTATTTCTTCGCTGCAATCCTCCTGCACATGATGCCCTGCCTGCAAAACCAACAAATTCGTTCCATAAACGAAAAACAAAGACAAGATTTTGTTGACAAGTCAAATAACGCCTCAAGTTGTTTTAATATGAGAGGATGATATGGAGTATATTAGAACAAATATGTGTTTTTATTGGTACGAGGTCTTTTGAAGGAAGTCCACTCACGATGTCCAACAGATTCATTACACAAAATACTTATACGGAAAAATTGATGGGGGAAATAGATGCAAAAATTGATCAAAAGTCCAAAAAAGAAAACATGCATAACTTTTTTATAGAAGTATAGAACTTATGAGCTCAGTTTTCAGAACTTTTCTAAAATTGAGCTAATAAGGTTAAATATAATTAGTATATATACGATATGTTACCATGGGAAGGGTGACTAGTGGATGCTTGGCTTGTTTGCAAAATTCTTCGACCCCTTCAAAGCTTAACCAGCGGTCCCGTTCACCCCAGCAAACGGTTGTCTGGACTTTCCACTCCTCATCCGTAAGTATTTTCCTCATATCTTCAACATAGACCTACCAAATTGCATTACCAACGGGGGGTTAATATTCCGAGTTTTAGGTGTAGCTTGAGTAATTATGTCCCTTTTGTTCTATGGAAAATAAAATGCAACAAGGATGTGCATTAAAGCTTCCAATTTTCAGTTTATTTTCCTTGTTTTATTTAAAAGGAAATCTGAATTATTAGTGGTGCTCATAAATGCATAAACATGCTGACACTTTGCATTCGATAAAATTTTAAATGTTGAATGTCCAAAATGATTCAACTCTTTTGCATGGTACAGATGATCTTTCACCAATATTTTTAATTACGAATATGGCCGTGTGATTATGATACATTCTTCTTTTATACTATACCTAAGCATAACTTTAGTGATTATATATGAAACATGCTCATATGAACTGACCTATTAGCAAGTAAAAAAGCATATAAAGAGAAGTTTCACCTTGATGCAAAAAAATGAGGAAAAGACTTAGAAGAAAATGCACCTTTAACTCCTTTTTCATTGACCTACTAATGGCATTCAGAGCAAATCCAGAAGATCCAGAGGTGAGGTACGGTCGTCTATAAACCATTGCAACGTCTTCTTTCATCTTATAAGGACCACAGCTTGTCAAGGCTTTATCACTGGCTCTCAGAGGATCCTAATTGAGGTTTATTTTAGAAGTAACGAAACAAAGGTTAGATATAAGTAAAAAAAGAAGGTTTGAGATTTACTAATTAATTGTAATTAATGCGGTTTGAAGTTCTCACCTGAGAAAAAATTTCGCCCAACAAAAAGTTGCTGAATATAGATAGTGTCGATGGCAGATTGGCGTGTGACACTGTCAGCTTTATCGAACAAAATAAAAAGAAAAACAGGAGTTATATTCATATAATTACAAAGATTGAAACCCAAAATGGACGGTTAGATTGAACCCGTATCCAAATATCATGCTGATCTTACCGGAGGATTTAGTAGGATGAGATTATTAAATTTTTCCTGATGATCTTTACCATATTTGACCACAATTGGCGAAAAGTATCCCTAAAATGAGACGAGTTTCATTACAATGAGATGCCAAAAGGAAAATATACGATCATACCCAAAGACAAAGTTAGATGTACCTGGACAACAAGAGTAACCTTATCCTTTGAGAGTGCATTGATGACAGATTCCAAGGAATCTACATATTCTGAAAAGCCAGATGACACTTTTGAGAATTGAACTTATTTGAAATGGAAAAGTTACCTTTGAAGATTATGTAGTGATATATTTTATTGACAATTCAAAGCTCGTACCTTTCAAAGTGTAGTCAAATCTGTATTTTGGTTGGGGTTTATCTGAGAATCCAAATCCTGCAAGAAAAGAATTATGATGTGTTAGATTGAATTTCAAGAAATAATAGCATATCGCAACTCAGGAATGACAAATGCTCCAAACTAGAGAAAACGGTAAATACTCCTTTTTTGTTTGTCCAAAACAATATGCTTTTGAAGTACATATATTGCTATTGACTGTAGGGAATCATGCTTACCTAGCCAATCAAAAGCAATAGCATGATTTTTCTTAGAGAGAATTGGTAGAACTTTGCGATACGAGTATGCCTATAACAGAAACATGAAAAATACTTAGCAACTTTTGAAGAATCCATTAATCAAACATAGTAGCTTATTAGTTTGATAGCATCTAATAACGTAATTAGTTTTTAGGTAGCTCGACAGCCTCTGAGATTCCCGTGAAACGAAACATGAAGAGACTAACCTGTGATGGAAAACCGTGAATTAGAATAACTGGCGGATTGCCAGCATTTCCAGTTTCGACGCAAAACCATCTATTGCACAAAATGAGCACGTTTCAATTTGTAATCCCTGCAATAATCCATCCTCAATATCTGCATAATAGCATTGGTTGAGGATAGCCATCATAACAAATTAATCTTGTACCATAGTACCCCTCACAACCTCATGATTTTTTGACAAAGTTGCATATCAATTACCTGAACAGATCAGTCGATGCCTGCGAAGAACCTGACATAGCAAGCCCGAAAATCGGATCTTTTGCCTTCTCACCAGTGCCTCCAACAGGGTGTGCTTTTACCTTAATGCGTAAATTTTGAGAAAAAAATAAAAGGAAATCTTAATGATCAAGAACTATCCGTATTAAATAAGGTTATCTTTCGAAATATCTATTTAAAAAATTGAAGGCGCACACAATAGTTTGAAGACTTGCACTGTGCAACTCAAGTGCATTTTAAAATAGTATTAGTTGTTTTAATAAAAGGTATTAGTTGGTTAGTATTAGTTTATTGAACAGTATCAGTTGTTTTCATTGAATAGTATTACTTGTGCACCAATTGTACTAACATCACAAAAAATAAGATCAAGTAACTCACAATTTTTCCTTGCTTAAACCATTCATCAGCAGGGCTTGGTTCATCTGAATACTTCCCTGTCCCAAAAAACACACACATTTTGAAAAGAACAAATCAAAATTCTACATTTTATGCTAAACATATAAATCCCCAAATCAGACCTCCACTGAAAGGAAAACCCATCTCCAACTGAAACAGGGGCATCCAACAAATAATCCTGAAACATCACCAATTCGCAATAAGAAATTAAAATTTTCCACCCAATTTGAAAATTTTATAATCAAGCGATAAACAATTGCATATATATATATTGAGATATGTAAGTATACCTCATTTGAATCACTGGTTGATCGGCGAAGAATTAGCGAGCGTCTCTTTTTTGTGTGAGGAGTTGAAATGAGAGGATGATATTTAGGGCATGAAAGTGAAGCAGAGGAAACGCAAATTGCCATTGAAATCGGAAGAATGGTTTCTTCCACATAGAGTGACAGTTATGACCGTTGTTTCTTTACTTCCTAAATCAGAAATGGGACTAAAATCCTCCTAAAAAAAGAGAAATGTGACTAAAATCTAATTATGAGATTTTTCTTTTCGGTTTTGTAATAGAAGTGTGGTGCAGGGATAGGGTTTTTCTGGTTCTCGTTTCTTGCTTAAATTCAATTGCATTAATCATTCATGAGGGATTTTTGGTTGGAAATTGGGTGGACTTGAAAGCTTCACCAAACGTGTATTTGATACATCAAGCTTTCGTGATAGACAGTAAAAATGGAGAAATATTTTTCATAAGCATGCAAAATAGTACTCCATCCATCCCAAAGAAATGTGCACGTTTACTGTTTTCACGTGTTTTTGCGAGTGAGTTTTTTATTAGTATTTGAAATGATAAAATAATTTTTAAAGATGCATGCAATAGATGAGAGGTAGATCTATAATACCCCTCTTTAAAAATTACTTTATCATTTGAAATACTAATAAACAACTCGCTCACAAAAATTCGATAATAAAGTAGGTGTGCACACTTTTATGGGACGGAGGTAGTATATAATTTCTATATTATTTTTAGAGGGTTTCATGTGAATTCAGGTGTACCGTGCATTAATAGTGAATTTTAGAATTATACAATTTATTATACTGAAAAATGCAACTTATTTACACTGAATCGTGCAACTATTTTTCTCATATTAATAGTTGCACGGTCACATCCTTGGGATCAAGATCACTCGAGATCGCGAGAAAATGATGATAGACTTATCGCAAGCTTCATACATAGACACTGTTTTGAAGCGATTCAGCATGCAGGATTTCAAGAAAGGTTTCCTACCTTTTAGACATGGAATCCATCTATCGAAAGAAATGTGTCCCAAGACACAGAATGAGATAGATGGCATGAGGGGCATTTCATATGCGTCGGCAGTTGGAAGCCTCATGTATGCAATGTTGTGTACGAGTCCAGATATTTGCTTTGTTGTAAGCATGGTAGAAAGATATCAGAGTAACCCGGGAAAAAAACACTGGACTGCTGTTAAAAACATTCTGAAGTATGTGAAAAGAACTCGAGATAGAATGTTGGTTTATCAGTCAGACAGTCTAATTCTCGAGGGATACATGGACTCAGATTTCCAATCGGACATAAATTCCATAAAATCTACCTCGGGTAGTGTGTTTTGTCTGGGAGGTGCAGTCGTGACATGGAGAAGCGTTAAGCAAAAATGCATTGCAGATTCTACCATGGAAGCCGAATATGTAGTTGTTTGTGAAGCAGCGAAAGAAGCGGTTTGACTCAAGAATTTCTTAGTGGACTTGGACGTAGTTCCGAATTTGCCCAGCACTATCGCTGTCTATTGTGATAATGCCGGAGCAGTTGCAAATTCAAGAGAACCAAGAGTCCACAAGGCCAGTAAACACATTGAAATAGAGTATCATCTTATACGACAAATCGTTAGGAGATGAGATATAGAGGTGACAAAGATCGCACTGGAGGATAACCTAGCAGATCCATTCACAAAGGGTTTGCCTCAGAATACATTCGAGAGACATGTGGAAGGAATAAGTGTCAAGTGCATTGTCAATCTGCTTTGAGAATAAGTGGGAGAAATGTTATTAGGTTCATGTAGGACATGAGACGTGATGTAGTATATTTAAAAGCAAACTTTGAGTATAAGTGGGAGATTGTTAGTGTTATACGTGAAAGTATGCTTTTACTTTGTATAACAGACTAATTTACTCTTATTTACTGAGAATAAATCTTTTATCAATGTTGCTTTAAATATGAATGAATGTTATTCATTTATTGCAAACCGTTCAATATTAATACATATTGCATTGTAGTTAATGCGGTGATACCCGATCATAGAAGAGCACATTAACAGTTCCTTGTAAATAAGTACATCTTCACAACCTAGATGGAATTGAACACTCAATTGGTAAAGGTTGATGTATAAGACTCGGATTGACTTGTCTTGACCAAGAGATTACACTAGTGCATTATGATGAGCTGAAATGGACCTACGGAGAGGATAAATTCTTCCGTACTTACTTACGGGATGAAGAATTAGACCTCAGTGGTTGTTGATTTCTTAATCTCTGCCCCTTAAATAGGATCGTGTGTAGTTAATATTTATTACTTTGATCTATGTTGGGTTTAGAATCAGACAACGATTCTATACTTTGTATTTTGGGCAATATTATTAATTATATGACAATTGCTAAGATTTAATACAGAGAAACGTGTGCAAGGAAAGTCTTGTTTGATTTGTCCCCTTGGTGGGCTCAAAAGTTTTATCATATCAAATCATGCATGTGGATTGGTATGGATAATAATGTTGATTTGTCTTTACTCCAAGGAATAAGATATTAATTAATATAAAACTTTTCAGTGGCTTAATTAATTAATGGACAAAATAATCTTAAACACGAGAAATAATAACCGTGAGCCATATTATCATAATATGGATTAAGATGGATAGTGCAATATTAATTTTATAGTGGAATAAATTAATATTAATTGGCTGAATAATATTGTGGCTCAATATTGTAATTTAGAGTCCATTGGGAGGTCCGATCTTAATTCTCCTAAAGCCCCTCAAGTAGTCCAACATGAGTCCATTAATGAAAAGGTGATTAAAAAAAATGTTGCTAATCTTTTCCTTAATTTTTTGAAAATATGAGGAAAGAGAGAAAATGATTTTCTTGAAAAGATTTTATGGAAGATAAGTATTCTTGGAATACAAGATTATCTCATAAATTCAAGAATCTTTGACTTGGTCTTTTCTTGGGGTAATTTTCGAAAAAGGGGAAAAGAAAATAAAGGGAAGATTTTTGTGGGAAGTTATTTATGAAAAATATAATATATGAGATATATTTAAGATTGTATCTTGGAGAAGATACAAGGAAATTTCCCATACCCCGAAAACCCTAAATTTTCGTCCACCCCCTTAGTTATAAATAGGAGATGCATTTTTCATCCCCAAGTCTTTGAAAAATTAGAAACCCACAAAGGTGGTGCAACATATTTTTTCTTTGATCCTTTATTATGATTGTTCGTGAGTATCTTCCACCGGATAACGAACAAGGACTAAGGGACTACTTTAGAAGGCATTTGGGTTGGTTCGTTCTATCGTCTCAACGGTTGTCTCTTCAAGGGGTAATATTCGTGTAAACTCCTATATTCCGCATGTGTAGGATTTTACGTGAATATTTTGTACGCATGTATGTTGTTGGTTATTTGCTATTTGAATTAATATGTTAATTCATGCTAGTAGTAAATTGTTTATTTAAATTTTTATTTAAATTACACCTCGAATAGATCCGGGCAAAATGTTCCCCAACAAAGGACTAGAGCTGGCAATTTGTGCCCGACCACCAACCCGAGCCCAAATATGGGCTGGGCTAAAAAAATTAAAGACCCGAAACGAGTTGGGCCAATTTGACCCGACGGGTCATGGGCCGCCCTTTTGGCCCGACAAATTTTATTAATTTTTTTAAAATTTGTAATTCTTTGTACAAACTATAAAGACTAAAGAATTTCGTTTCACTGATGATGAATAATGAAAAATCAAGAAACAAATAATTACTGCAAATGCAATTGGAAAAAAAAACAAAGTAAGATGATTTTGTAATTTTTATCAATTTTTTTTTTTAACTTTAATTTTTAGGGAGTATTTTGTAATCTGTCAAACTACTAGTTCTTTTGGGGGCCCCTTCTTTTGATACACTTAACAATCACAATCAACAAAATAGTACTCAAGTTAATGTTGTCATGTACATAAGATTGTATTTTTATAATTTATAATTATAATTATAATTTTATTTTTTTAATAAAAAAATAAAGTATATTGATAAGGATAGAAAAATATCCAAAAGAATTACAAAGAAATAATGTAATTTTATAAAGTAAATAAAATAATTAAATAAAAAAATTATGGGCCGGGCCGGGTCGTAGGCCCATGAGCCCATACTGAACTGGACTGGGTTGCATTTCTATAGAGCCGACTAGATGATGGGGGCCGGCCCAAATAAATATTTAACACGTAACTTGGCGCGATGAAATTTGGGCCAGGCCCCCATTTTGCCGACTAAGGGATGACCCTCTATATATATAAAGATTAGGTGATAGACCTATTAATGAGCGACTCATTTGATTGGTTGGTGTCATGCAAAATTTCTCAATTTTCAAAATGAAATCCAATTCATGTTTTTAACATTCGAGTATTGCACATCATATATATGTGTGTATACATATATTAATAGGTCCTATAAATGAAAACAAAATAGTGAACTAATCTACAATTTTTTCATTTTTTAAAAATGAATTCGCTTCTCCGAATTTATACTAGCACTAGCTCTCAATGGATGGTGAATACATTTTTGATCCAAGAGATAGGAAAAAATCTCTAAAACCCTCAATAATTTTTATATGGGTAATTCTTGGTGGGCAGATTCTGTCCTGGGCAGAAAAAATTATTTTAAATTTGGTAGACTTGATTGAAGGCAGATTCTTGGGTGGGCTTGATTGAAGGCAAATGTTTTTTAATGATTCTGCCCTGGGCAGAATCTCCTCATTTAACACCTCCATTTTTATATATTCTAAAACTTATGAGGTTCTAGGAACAAATAAAAGAAAGGAGTCTATGTGAGGCAATTTCATTTATCAAATGAAGCTCCACTTTAATATTTAGACTTTATTCGGGTATAGTCATAAGCATGCGGGTCATACAATGAGACATTCTCATATAATCTTGTTGTAAAATATGTATTTTCAAATATATTATAATAAAAAAATTATATATATAAGATTTTTAGATAATCATTAAAACTATATATGATTTTTTTAATCATGACAAAAACTTGTGACTTAAAATATCGAAATATGAAAAATAATTAAATAAGGAAATAAATAATTATTTCGTCAGGCATCGCCTTCGACAGACAATAATTATAATTTACTGGTCTTCCTCAATTTCAGTTTGTTTTGCTTTTAAATTTTGTTTTAATAGGGTGATGATCTAGGTGATAATTACTAATTTTTTTTATATTTTAATCGATTATAAGTATTAAATTTTTAAAAAAATCTCTTACCTACTAAAAGTGAGTCACCCCAGTTCATACAGTGTTTTATTTCAAATCTTTGAATTTTTTGTGAGAAACTATTTATGGTATAATTATTAGTTAATTTTTTAATCTCAATCATTAATTAATTAATTTTGATATTTACCATTTATTTATCTCTTATCAACTAATTGTGAATCACACTCTACTCATATAAATTCTCTATTTAAAATCCTACAATTCTATAAAATTATTTATGGTATAATATTTCATCTTAAAAAATATATATTATATTATATTAAATACATACTCCATAATTTATGCTCTTTTTATATATCATTCTTAGTTTTTTTAAAGATAAATTAAGAATATTTTATTGAGTCACTCCTCTATGCACCTCATACACCAATTCAAATTGGTGCAATTGGATTCAATTTTAATTTAAATTAACTATGCACTCTAAACCCTAACTCATAAACAATTAACCATAAATCATATATGAACCATTTGGGTCGGGTGAACCATGAACCAATCGGGACGGGTTTGAATTCGGGTTGGAAAAAAAAAACCTAAAACTGAAATTAAAGTTAAAAGAAAATTAAAATAAAAAAACTAAAACTAAAAACAATAAGAAAAAGAGCTCATAAAATTAAATTGCACTAAATTGATTTGGTGCAAATGGTGCACAGGAGAATTTGCCAATTTTCTTATGTCAACATTAATATTAATTTATGATAATTAAATTTTTTTAATAATAATTACTATTGACTAAAAAGAATTATTTAAACAACATATTTATAAGAAAATTGAAAATTTAAATGACCATAAAAATTAAACGAATTATTAGGAGTATATATTAGATAAGGGGAGGGGAAAATGTGAAAACGATATGTAAAATATTTAAAATATTTAATTTATAATAAATAATTTAAAATTATATTCAATCCCGTACAGGGGTTACGTTATACTACATCCGTCCCCCAAAAGTATGCTCATAGGGTTAAAATATGTTTTACGAAAACATAAATTAAGTCCATTTATAAATAACATAATTGATTGTTTCTAAAGTATAATGATAACTTGGATAATTAAGTGATTGTTGGATGATGAAAATAAAAAAAATTGTGCCCATAAATGTATTTAATCTATATTTCCGTAAAGAGAAAGTCTTGTGTGAAATATTGCACACTAGTGTTATGTGCAATACAACATAAATAAGGCAAAAGTTGCCTAAATTTTAGGTGGGTCGGTATGGGTCGGTCGTCGGGGGTCGGGCGTCGGCAGTGGGTTCATGTTTACATAACAATTTGATGTGTTACTACATGAACAAAAAATGTTACCCTATGAGCAAAAAGTGTTACTTCTGCGAACAAAAAACCAAAGACAAACGATAAACAAAACCCGGAAAAAACGGAAAAGAAATTATCGGTCCAAAATTACGATTTACATAACAACTTGATGTGTTACTACATGAACAAAAGAGTGTTACCCTATGAGCAAAAAGAATGTTACTACATAAACAAAAAATCAAAAACAAAAATGAAAATATATCATCAGTAAAAGAGTGTTTCTACATGAAAAAAAATCAGTACAAACGCATAAACAAACCCAGAACAAACGGAAAAGAAATTCCCGTCCAAAATTACAAATTTACATAAGAACTTGATGTGTTACTACATGAACAAAAGAGTATTACCCTATGAGTAAAAGAGTGTTACTACATGAACAAAACCAGTACAAACGCGAAAAAAAATCATCAGTCTAAAATTATAGATTGTGAAATTGAGAAGAATATGGAAGAGAAAAAAGAAAAAGAACATGAAAAGAGAGGAGAAGGAATAACTTGAAAAAACAGCGTTGTGAAAATCAAACTGAAGAAATCTGGCGGTTCTTGACGACGCGGGAAGAAGAAAAGTTTTGACGTAGCGTTCGGGCTGTGAAAAAAAAAAAAGTTCAATTAACTTATAATTCTGGCATATAAACATATCTGATATTCGCGTATAAGTTTTTTATCTTCAAGTAAAATATGTTTTAAGCGAATTGAAGATCTTTGACATCTTTTGGGGATTGAGGGAGTATATAATATTAAAAGTTTGCGTATTTCTAAAACAATCTGGAGTCTAGACCACATGTTTAATAAACCGGGAATTTTTGATACCCAGTTAAATACAAATGGGTCGAGCCATACGTATTAGCCCCTTGTTGGGCCTCAGCCTGTTTTTATTGGGCTCTCAATCCAGTCCAATATACTAAACCTATTAATTCAATTTCAATATTTCAATCAGTAAGAAAAATGTCGATGGAGATGCCAAAAATGGCACTGCAACAGGTTTTAAAGTTCCCACGTCACGCCTCGCCGGCGCTCGTGTTTCCAGTTGCAGCAATGTCTTCGCTCTCTTCTCTTCTAAATTTTCCAATTCGCAGAACTTCAATGGTACTGCTTTCTATAACTCGCGGTAATATGACACCAAAAATGAGAATTTGTGCGCCTTTCGTTATTCATTATTCATGTACTTCTTTCTGAAATGGTCGTATCATTTTTGTGTCGATTGTATGTTTTCTGAAACTCTATTTTGCTCTTCTTGTGATATTATACGGTTAGATGTGGCAACTATGAATACTATTACTATCTTACCATATTGCTGTACCTATGTTCATATTTGTTAAGAAAACCAAAGAGTATCACTTGCAGAACGAACTAATACTTTTGGAATCAAACAGAAATAGATGCAAAACTCAAAACCAATCGAAAAACTCAAGACACAAGATATACGTGGTTCGATCTGGGAAGATCTACGTCCACGGAGGATCAAAGGCACAATCCACTAATTACAAGCAACAACACCCGATTAATCCAGAATCAATTCGAGTTCCCAACCCAACCAGTATGAACCCGAACTCTCTAATCTCGATGAAGCTTTACAAAGAAATTGGGGAAAAACTAACGAATGAATTCGCAACTGAAAACTAAGCAATACCCACACCCTAATTGAGAGAATCAACTCCAGAATTCCCAAAACGGTTTCGTGAATCTGAATGAGTAAACGAGCGTGAAATTCTGTTATGAATCAGTTGGAAACGGGTTTAACAACCCAGATTGATTCCGTCAGGTTCAAGCCGCGAACTCGGTTCGCCACTTAAGTCAGACTTCGGTCAACAAGCGAATTCCTCTTTTAGTTGCAGTATTAATAGTTCTTCTCAAAGGTATCAGTTTGTTGTAGTCTTCTGATTTCATTCTAACTCATCAATTCTCCACCATAATGAAATAGAAGTTCCTCATCCTATCCTCAAATGCCTTTCCTCATCATTCTGACTAGCTCATTGCCTTGAGCTGAATCATACTCAAGCAATGATTGAACTTTGTACTTGGCAAAGCTTTAGTGAACATATCAGCTGTGTTTTCTTCAGTAGATACCTTACTAACTGAGATTATACCCTTCTCCACCACATCTCTGACAAAATGTAACCTAACATCAATATGCTTTGATCTTTCATGAAACACATGATGTTTCACTATATGAATGGTGCTTTGGTTATCACATTGAACAGTCACAAACTTCCGAGTTATGCCAAACTCTTTTATGATCCCTTTAAGCCACATAGCTTCTTTCACAGCTTCAGTCATAGCCATATACTCGACTTCTGTTGTTGATAGGGCCACCATAGATTGCAACACAGCCCTCCAGCTGATAGCAATTCCATACAAGGTAAATACATAACCAGAAAGGGATTTTCTGGTATCTATGCTCCCAGCATAATCAGAATCCACAAATCCCTGTAATGGAAAACTTATCTTCTCAGTTCTCTCAAACAATAAACCCAAACTTGTTGTCCCTCTCAAGTATCTCATGGTCCATTTGAGAGCATCCCAGTGAGGTTTTCCTGGATCAGCCATAAGCCTACTAACCACACTGATGGCATAGGCCAAGTCAGGTCTACTGCACACCATAGCATACATTATGCTACCAACCACATTAGCATAAGGGACTCTACTCATATGGCTCATCTCTGTATTTGTCTTAGGTGATTGACTTGAGGACAGTTTTAACTGTTGACTGATGGGAGTGCTTATAGATTTGGACTGGTGCATCTGAAACTTGTGTAAGACCTTGTTCAAGTAATCTGATTGTGATAGAAAAAGCTTCCCTACTTTTATGTCCCTCACAATATCCATACCCAGGATCATTTTTGCATTTCCCAGATCCTTCATGTCAAATGTTGAGTTCAATTTTGACTTCAAATCCTGTATCTTACTGCTGCTCTTACTAGCTATAAGCATGTCATCCACATACAGAAGGAGATAAGTCAAGACTTTCTTTCCCTTTCTCTCCAGATACACATGGCTGTCAAAACTACACCTTTCAAAACCAATGGACATCATGAAGCTCTCAAACTTCTTGTACCATTGTCTAGGGCTTTGCTTCAAACCATACATTGACTTCTTTAACAAGCAAACTTTGTTCTCATTTCCGGATTACAAACCCTTTTCTTGTAGATGGTTTCAATTAGATCTCTGTAATGCTCATTCTTGGTCAAAGACCATACCACCAAAAGAACGGTGGACAAACAAAACCACCCAGTCGACCGAATAATCAAACCAATGAGCATTGGATAAGCCGGCCCACCATCACGAAACCACAGGCGTTCTTTGGCTAGGACATAATTCACACTCTCTATACCACAACAGGGCCTCATGGCCTAACACATGGGGTGAACACGAAACTATCGAAGCTCACCACATGCTTTCAAAACATATCAAAGGTAACCTCGCCTATCTAAATTGTATGCTCGCCCAGGGACCACGTACATGTTGGGGTTATCTTTGGAAAGTATGCTTTTACTTTGTATAACCTTCTTGTTTTACATCTTATTCTTGAAATAAATTATTTATCATGATGCTTTAAATTGTTGGGATTATCTTTGAAAAGTATGCTTTTTACTTTGTATAATCAGCTAATTTTCGACTTATTCTTTAATAAATTGTTTATCAATTCTTTAAATATGATTGAATGTTACATATATTTCTTGAATAAGCTGTTCAATAATTAAATGCGTGTTACACTATAGTTAATTTAGTGATACCCACGAAGATTAAATTAACGATCCTTTGTAACTATAAATCGCCATTCACAACCTAGATGGAAATGAACAACCATCGCGAAAGGTTGAGGTGTAAAACTTAGATTGGTTTGTCTTGACCAAGAGATTACACTTAGTGCATGGTGATCTTTTGAATAGGACCCTAGGGAGGATAAATTCTTGAAATCCCAACAAGGAAGAATTAGACCTCGATGGTTCGTTGTTTCTTAACCTTAGTCCCTTAAATAGGATCACGTGGGATTGGTAACTATTGCTTTGACTTATCATGGGTAGCGAATCGGAGAGATTCAATACTTTTTATCTTGGGCAATATTATTGGTCACATGTGATTGCTAAGATTTATCTGAAGAATGCGTGTGCAAGCACGCTTGCTTGATTTGCCCCCCTGGGAGGTTCATAAGTTTTATCATACCAAATCTTGCAAGTGGAATTAGTTTTCGGTATGGATAATAATGTTGAACCGCTCCTCGACCAAGGACAAAAAAGATGTTAATTAACGGAAAGCTATTTTAGTGGCTTGAATTAATTAATGGGCTAGATAATCTTAAACCGCGGGGAAATAATGACCAAGAGCCATATTGAGTAATATGGGTTAAGATGGATAGTCTGATATTAATTATGTAGTGGGATTAATTAATATTTATGGGCTTGAATAATATTGTGGCTCAATATTAGATATTCAAGATCCATTAGAAGGTTCAATCTTAATTCTCCTAAAGGCCCCCTGAGTAGCCCAGCAAATAGTCCAATAACTAAAAAAGGTGATTAAAATAAAATAAATATTGTTGCTTAATTTTCCAACCAAAATTTTCGAAATTTATAGATATGTTAGGAGAAAGTTTTTCTTTGAATTTTGTTATGGAATGAAGATATGTATTCTTGGAATACAAGATTATCTCATTAAATTCAAGAAATCTCCCACTAGCTTATCTATATAGAAATTTTCGAAAAATAGGAAATATAATGGACAAGAAAGATTTTCTTGATTTTCTTGGAAAGATATTATGGAAGATATGTATTTCTTAAAATACAAGAATATCTCATAAATTCAAGAAAATCCAAATCTTGGAATCTTGTACATGTTATTTTCGAAAAATCCATATTATAGAGGATGTGAGATTTTTGTGGAATATTTTAATTATGGGAAAAAGAATATAAGGGATATATTCAAGATTTCTTGGTGACCAAGAAAAGTCTTTTCCCACATTGATATTTCACTAAAAATTTCGACACCCAGGGGATGATTAGTTCATTCCCAAGTACAATTCCATGTGCTGGAAATATTAGCAAATCCACAAAGGTGGTGCAACAAAGTTTATTTTTCCTTTTGTTAATTGTTAACGAGTGTCCTTCCACCGGGATAGTTGAGCAAGGGCTAAGGGAATACTTGGGAAGTCCTTTTGGTTAGTCATTCTTCACTTTGCCCGTCCAGAAAGTTTCACATAAACCCGTAGATTCCGCGTCGTAGGTTTTTCGTGGCTTTTTTATATGCATGATATGTTGTTGTAATTATTATTTGAATTAATATAGGATTAATTCATGCTAGTAATAATTAAAGAATTAAATTTGTATTTAAATATTCACCCCGAATAGATCTGTGCAACTCGTTCCCCAACAAGCGGGTATCGAGCCACGGTTTTGGGCTCTGAATTTTAAATTGTAATTTAATTAATGGGCATTAAATTTGAAATTGGATAGTAGAACTGTTAGATCTGTTTTAGCGGTATCCAATTGTCATGGATTTTAATGTTTATTTTTGCATGCATATAAAAGCGTGGTTTTTTAATTCGATTCGGATTTATTTTACCTCGTGATTTTTTTTACCTCGTGAAAAATCCACGAAAGTAGACTGTTTTGTTTGATTTGATCAATGTAATAGACTAGTCTAGATCTATTTATTTATTTTTTGTAAATAAATTATAGAAGAAATTAAAGGCCTCGAAAACCAGGAGGATAAATTCTTGACGGCTTGACTTGGGAAGAATTAATCTTGGCTCTCTCTGATGGGCGAAAGGAGAGGCGTTATTTCTTAATCTTTTGTCCCTTAAATAGGATGCATCATTCTGAAATTTGTGGCGGTTAAGTTATTTTTTCATTAGACATGTTTCTTCAAAATCAAACCATGACAATTGGATAATTTGTGCCCAATATGTTTATTTTTTACATTTTGCTTAATTTAATTTCTTATTTATCTTTTATTTAATTTGTTTAAATGTGTTTTGCATGAGGGTTGCGAATGGAAAAATCTCAACTTCAAAATTACTAAGTATGTTTAAATAATTAATTGACAATTTTATCCCGGATAATAAAATTGAATTAATTTTGACCTCCATGATTTATTTATTTGTGAATTCTTTTGGAGAAATTCCCAACGAACAAAAGATAGGTTTCATATGAATAAATTCAAACGGATGATTGTGGGTTATTCTTTAGTGGCGGCGATGACCTCCCAACGAGGCTCGATCAAAGCGAAATAGTAATCCTCGTATTTAATCATGGTTATTACTTAGGTTTAAAATTGATATGCATATACTTCTCCAAAGTCCCCAGTCGATTTTATATTGGTCATGGGACCAACTATTAATCTAGATATTAAGGGTTTATAACTTGTTCTTGTTTGTAACTTTTGAATGTGTTTAAATAATGACCCACCCAAACGTGACTTATTTAAACTGTTTTGAGATGTTGGGCGATGCGTGTTCATATTTTTTTTTGAGATTTTAATATGATGCGTGTGATCAAACCTTGTGATATTTTTTTTGCTTATGCATATTATTATTTATTTGTATTCATCATAAAACCTTTTAATCCACTATTCATATAATGAAAAGACAATTTGCTCCTTTGGAGAAAATTTTGTTGATTGGAATCGAAAACTCACTATTGTCCTCATGAAAAGCATATACGGGTTAACCACACCTAATGGGATAAACCATCGGATGAGTCCACTAAAAAGCGGTTAATATCTTAAACGGTCTAACGAAATGGCAAAGTGTACCATCTTGGCTTCTATGTCGATGTGTTGCAACACCAACACGAACTTTGAGACCACTATCGGGAATCATGACTAGTCTTAAAGCGATGTTTCAACATCGAACCAGGTGTGGCTCGTCCGATCACCATGAGGGACTTGCTCTCTATGAAAATGGTGGAGGAGCGCGTAAATATTCTCGGATGATGGCTCACCTTAATAAACTTGAGGTACTTGGGAATCACGATATCGAGACCCAATCGATTTATGCTCCATTCTTTACCGAAAAGCTTTGAACAATTCGGGTTGAACTACCGGATGAATAATCGAAGTTCTCGATGCGATCTGTTGCAAGCTTTAGTCTCGGCCCGAGAGGCGATATTAGAAAAAAGCCAAGCCTTGGTGGCAAGCGGACCTTCTTCTTCTTCTAAAGGGGTGGTAAGAACAAGAAAAGGAACAAAGGCCACAAGCAAGTGAACTCAAGTGTTGCCAATGGCAAAGATAAGGTTGGTGGAGAGCATAAGAGATCTTCAAGCTACGGTGAAAAAGGACAAGGTCACTGTTCCGGACCTAAGAGGATGGAAATAAAAAGATTCTCATGAGTTATTGAAACTTGTTTAGCGGCGTGTTCCCATTTTGTGGGTGGTGGATCTGGGATCCACTAATCATGTTTGTTTCACATTCTGGGGTTCAAAAGCGGACCCCAACTTAGTGGGAGTGAGGTCCTCATCACCTTTGGGTGATCTTCTTAGAGTGGCGGTGAAAATGGGAAAGTAAATCTTTTGAAAACAGGTGTTTTAATTTTTGAGATATTCTTTACGTTAATTTTAGAAAAAATTAGTTTTTCGGTTTCTAAACTTTTATGATGGATATTTGGTTACTTTTTAATAAAGTTGTTACCATTTTTCTTTTGATAAATTTATACATCATGGAGCGTTGTTGAATGATCTCTAAGCGTGCACACCACTCAAAAATGTATCCTATAACACATCAAATGTTTAGAAAAACGTTCATCCCAGAGACAACTTTTTGGCATCTTTGGGTCATTCTAAAAAGGATCCAAAGGTTGGTGAGAGGCGGTTCACTAGGGCTTCTCCAAGTTGAACCGATTCCAACTTTGTGAATCATGTTTGGAAATATGACCGAGAGGGTATTTAGAGCCAAGGAATAGGGTTAAAGAAATGTTAGAGATCGTTTACAAAGATGTGTGTAGTTCAATGTCAACCAAAGCAAAGTTATGAGTAATTTTATTGATGATTACTCAAGGTACATTTTCCTTATGAAGCATGAATCTGAGACCTTTGAGAAATTCTAAAAATTTAAGGCTCAAACAGAGAATCACAAGAAAAACGTATCAAGTCTCTACGATCGATCGTGGAGGTGAATACCTCGAAATGAGTTTTGAACTACTTATCACGATGAAGGGATTGTATCCCACTCACTACACGGAACCCCTCAACAAAAAGCGGGGTTGCGAGGCGAAAAAAACATAATTCTTTTGGAAATGGTTAGATCAATGATGAGTTATCTTGGATCTTCCCGAAATTCATACCTTGGAATAACTTGGTGCTATCAAATTGGTTCCCAAAACCCCAAAGATTTGTGGGATAAGCCTAGTATGAGACACATGAGAATTTTGGGGTGTCCGGCCTCGTGTTGGACAAGAAAATAAATTGGATCCTCGATCGAGAATTAAGGTTGTTTGTAGGATACCCAGAACAAAAGGGTGTATGATCTATAGTCCCCAAGATCAAAAGGTGATCATCCGTACCACTTTAGATTTTTGGAAGGAGACTATATAGACCAAAAAAACCCGAAGTGAGATTACCTTAAATGAATCGGTTTCCAATCTTGTCTTAGATGATATACCAAACGATTTTTCACAAAACCTCGTCATAGTGGGAGGGTTGTTTGATGTTTCATGGGAGTAGAAGAGTCCTCGGACTTGATTCGAGAATCGAGACCCATGGACATATGTTAAGGATCGCGGGTTCTTGGCAAACAACAATGAAAAGCTGAAATAGGTTCTATGTTTCATAATAGAGTGTGGGAAATAGTTGAACCACATAATGGGGTCAAACCCATTAGATGCAAGTGGGTATATAAGAGGAAAAGAGGGCAGGACGGGAAGGTTGAAACCTTTAAAACAAGACTAATGAAAAAGGTTATACTTTCGGAAAGAAGGGATCGATTATGAGGAAACTCTTTCGTCCATAGCCATGCTTAAGTCCATCCGTATTCTCTTATCGATTGCTGTGCACTTCAACTTTGAAATCTGGCAAATAGATATCGAGACAGCTTTCCTTAACGGAAGTCTTGATAAAGAGATCTATATGCAACAACCCCAAGGTTTCATTGAAACAGGCCAAGAACAACTAGTTTGTAAGCTCAAGAGGTCCATTTACGGACTCAAACATGCATCCAGAGCTTGGATCCAAAGCTTTGATCATGTAATAAAGTCTTATGGGTTTGATCAAAAACGAGTTTGAAAGTTGTTATTATAAAAAGCGTGTCGAACGCATTGGTATTCTTAGTACTATCGTAGATAACATTGAGATCATCGGGAACGATGTGAAGGTGTTATCAGACGTAAGGGCATGGCTTTCAAAACCAGTTTGATATGAAAGACTTAGGGAAAGCGGACACATCCTTGGGATCAAGATCACTCGAGATCGCAAGAAAATGATGATCGGGTTATCGCAAGTTTCATACATAGACAACTTTGTCTTGAAATGCCTCGGATGCAAGATTCGAAAAAGGATTCGTACCTTTTCTTCGACTTGGAATCCATCTATCGAAAAATGTCCCCTAAGGCCTTGAGATAGGTGACATGAAATGTATTCCTTGTATTTGGTATTAAACTTTATGTATGCAATCTTTGTATGCGAGAGGGATATACGCTTTGCCATAGGCATGATAGCAAGATATCAAAGTAACCCCGAAAGCGCGTTGGATAAAAACATTATGAAGTGTCCGAAAAAGAACTGGGATAGAATGTTGATTTATCGATCGGATACTCAATCCCCATCTACCACTGGACTCGGTTTCCAATCGATTTAGATTCCATAAATTATCTGCCTCGGTTAGTGTGTTTCCATTTGGGAAGTGTAGCCATCAAATGGGCGAGTGTGAAGCAATGCATCAACGACTTAACCATGGAAGTCGGGTAAGTAGGCTGCTTGTGAAGCGATTAACGAACCGATTTGGCTCTAGATCTTCTTAGTGGACTTGGATGGTGTTACAATTTGTCAGCAATATCTGCTTTGAGGCGATTTAAAGAGTCCACGAGTCAAACAAACACATTAAAGGAAAGACATCTTATCACAAAATCGTTAAGAGGTGTAGGTCTCGAAGTGAAGTCTAGAGGGAGGGGTGAATAGACTTGAAAACTTTTAAATCTTGAATCGAGGTCATGTTCTGGAAGCGAAATGGATGAAGTCCTATAAAGGCTTTCTCCACGATCCTTATCATTTTTTGGCCACAGGGCGATGATATCTCCGACCCCCAAAGTCCAAGAAAGGAAGAATTTGGAAAATCCGTGCGAAACCTAAAAATTTGCCGTGAAGAGTTGATGAGATCATCCCAAAAACAATTTTAGCGATGCTAAGAAATTTGAGAATGGAACAAGAGCGAAGTGAATGGCTTATGGATGCCTTTGTTCTTAATCTTGTTCCACAAGAAGAATCTCTGATGAAGAATTCCTCAACCGGTTAGAAAATAAATACCGGATTTTTACTCAAGTATCCGGAGAATGAGGCCAAGTGATCAATGTAAAAATAACTTCGCCAAGAGTATGATCATCCGGTGTACTTTCGAAGAAGGCCCGATGGCTCATTCGACCAATATTTCAAAGATTCTACTTTGACATCTGAAAGCGAAACATAAATAAGCGATCCTCGACAAACGATGATGTCAAATGGAAACTTTATCGGATTTTCAACGTTCTTCAAGATCAAAGAGATGCGGAAAGGATACAAGCCCAAAGAGTGAAGAATCGAAGACTACTCGGGATCACCGCGCTTATTTTCAAATTTTTTACGATGTAACATGTAATCATCATTCTTTAATGAGAAAAGTTTATTTTTTTTTCGATCCTAAGACAAAGTCTCATTGTCTTACGATTACATGCTCTTAAGCATTCTATTTCTTATCAACTGTTTTGGTTTCTCAAAGTGTTTTGGTTTTTTTTCAAAAAGGGGAAATTGTTGGGAAATTTATAGTTTTGATGAAAGTTCCAACAACACTTTATAATAGGACCAATCAGACTGTTAGGTATGATGTTTATATTACTCACTTGGATAGGAGACCCGATTGATAATTCTTGAATAGAACAAAAAGTGATGTAATAGATAGGTCACATATTGAGGGGAACTCAATATGTATAAATCGAATCCAAGACTCAAAGAACAAAAGGCGATATCCCATGCCGAACGGCTAGAAAAGAACTTCGATCGATCCAATCGGATATCTCAACCAAGTCGTATGAAGCTCAAACTCGGGATACTTTCGAAGATCGGATGACTTCGGATGATCGGACGGAAAAGACCTTCGGTAAAAATTGAAGCTAAGTCAAAAGCACTTCGGTGGACCGGTCGAATCGGTCATTCACCATGAAATCGATGTTTCCACCTAATCATCGTCGATGATCTGAACAAGAAGAATGTCGAGCTTAGTTGGAAGAAACAATACGATAAGAACAAGACCGCGTATGATCGGGCCGGCAATTGCGGGTTTGATTTTACCTCTCTGAAACGGCTACAAAGTACAAATTCACGCTTTTCGCCCGTCTTCCATTTCAAGTCATCACATCAAGCTCAAATCTACCAAATATAGCCGAAATTCAAATTGCTCTCCAACGGCTCTTTGATTTCAAGGTCTATATATATGGGATTACACATTAAGTGAGACAAAATAACAAAATTTGAACAATCAAAGCTCAAAGCTAATTTGATTTCCCAAAGAACACGATCAAGAAGAATATTTTTTTATTAAGTGTTCATCCCATAAGTTCTTAGCATAGAAATCTTTTCATCTAGTGATTAGGCTACTTATACTCTGTGAAAAAGATTTCATAGTTGGAACCTCAAGCCAAACCCCCAAGTTAGGTTAAGTTGTTTAGCAAGATTTTACTAGGGTTTCTAGTTACATTTACGGGATCGGTTGAGTGTGAACTCTTTAAACATCTAGTCGGTGTCTTGTGTTGGACTTACACATAAAACAAAGTCCAGTTGGTTAAGTCGGTGCCCCTTTTGATAGGGAAGAGTGGGCGTAGGGCCGGTTTGTCCAACCACTATAAATCTTGTGTTTCTCTTTGCTTTGATTAACTGTTCACATAATCGCACACAACCTTTAAAGTACATATATATTCCAAGTTGAGATCAACACCAAGCCACGATCCGATCATATTTGATTAAAAGATTAACCTTGAATCTGATTTATCAAAAGCGGTTTTCACGGGTAAAACTTAAGCTTCCTTTACATCGATTAAATCGATAGTTACCGAACTGATTTGCTTGTTTTCGATAAGTTGTTTCATTTCCAGTCGATCGGGCTAATCGCCCACACCCGATTGACAAAAAGTTTTGAAGTCTATTCACCCTCCCTCTAGACTTACGCCCTTTAAACCGTTCGGGACCTACAAGAGGAGATATAGATGTGGCAAAGATAGTGTGCGA